>CM057159.1:0-132500 GCA_029962745.1 Echinometra lucunter
AGATCTATTTTTATTTCTATATAATCAAATAACAGGATCTAGAAGAGTTGTTGCATAAAACAAATGATGCATGTTTTCATCCGTTCATTATACAATCTATCCACTCTAGTTGAGGCTGTTTGCATCGCACCCAGCCTAATGGCTTCGTGCACATGGTATAGACGCACACAGCCTCAACTTGAGTGTGGATAGATCGGCATAGATTGGCAAATGAACTCATGCACATGCATCATGTGCACAATAATCCAATGTTATAATCTATACAATATTTCAGAAAATTTTCATTTTTTTCAGTAAAGCTGGAAAGTCATGCATCATGTCTACATATTAAACTAAATACCATTTTATGTAAAGAGCATTTAGGACATTTATACCCCTTTCAATAATCCTTCCACTTTGGTCCGCACTAAAATAGTCTGCACCAAGGAATAAAATTTGCTCTCAGTAATTGAGGTATTTGTTGAAAAGAGAATAACTGCCGTGTAACTGAACATATTATGGTGTCATCTTCTATACATGAACATGTAGTTAGAGCGGAAGAGCTCACTATTTTGTATGCGATATTTGATGTATTTGTTTTCTATTCAGAGAACTTTCATTTCAATTTTAGGAGGATTGAACATTGCCATTTCCCCCCTAAAACTGTGCTCACCAAACCGTGAAAGAGCGTGAAAGGTGTCAGGATAGGTGTGAGTCGATCAAACATTGAATAATAAAACAACAACAGCACTTAAACAGACACCAGAAACAGAATTTGCCAAAATCTTGTTTCACAGACCCTCATAAATGACTCTTGTGACTTTTGAAAAGTGACATTTTTGCCTTTAATGTATGCTCACTCATCCATGACTCGACGTATCAATCTCATTTTTACACAGAAGCTGGTCAATAAATGTAGGAACATTTCTGCCAAATCATTTTCCTCAAAACCTCTTTGATAAAAAGTTACAGCATTTTCCTTAGGGGTGAAGTTATTTTTTTTTTTGGGTGTTAATTATCAGACCAAGGAGTTTAAGTAGTGACATTATGGTAGTAAACACGCTCTTCTATCTTCTATTGTAAATATGAGACCAAGGAGTTTAAGTAGTGACATTATGGTAGTAAACACGCTCTTCTATCTTCTTTTGTAATTATGAGACCAAGGAGTTTAAGTAGTGACATTATGGTAGTAAACACGCTCTTCTATCTTCTATTGTAAATATGAGACCAAGGAGTTTAAGTAGTGACATTATGGTAGTAAACACGCTCTTCTATCTTCTTTTGTAAATATGAGACCAAGGAGTTTAAGTAGTGACATTATGGTAGTAAACACGCTCTTCTATCTTCTTTTGTAATTATGAGACCAAGGAATTTAAGTAGTGACATTTTGGTAGTAAACATGCTCTTCTATCTTCTATTGTCATTTTCTACAGTAGGAAGAATTAACATTGGGAAAAGGTACAATATATAATACACAACCTGTTATTTCTATTTTGAAATTGCATCTCTCTACTATTTCACACTATTGAACCTATAACATCTTCTCATCTACTATAGTTTTTTTTTATAATTACCATATAACAGGTGAAGCATATCAAACAAAAATATATGTTCCATTGGTAATGCCAATTTTGCTTATCTTTGTTCATGAAAACAAGTTTGTTACCATTGCTCATTATCTTACAATAATGCAAGTAGCCTTATACCCAACTCTTGTTTTATCGTATTGCTCCGCAATCATTGTCCGTGTAAAAAAAAATGTACATACCATTCCAAATCTGCCTTGAACCAGAATAGGTTCATGGACCTGGTTTTGATTGTTTTTCTTGTATTATACTCTGTCCAACTATACATGTAAACTATTTTTATTTGAAATAAAGAAATGATTACAACAATAGGATTATAATATAGCTTATAATAAATAGGTTTATAATAAACTCTCACATCTGTAATAAACACAAACTTTTTCACAACAATTATATCAACGAGAGTGTTCTTTCATAATCAGAGTATGTTCAACTACATGTATAGCGTAGGCATTGAAAGTGAGTCAATATCCTACTCTCATAGCATATAGCAAAATTCACGGGGCGCTGAAAAGCCTGTGACCTTTGACTGTGCGAGGAATTTTAGGCCGGACTTTGGTGCTGCTCCTTCTATTGATTCTTTGGTCTGCGCCTGGTCCACTCCGGTACTTGTAAAAGCAGCGCTAAAATAGTCCTGACTATTTTGGCCTGCGCCGTTCAGTACTTCAAAATTTTACAACTTAGTGCGGACCTAGTCCGGACCAGCGATTTATTGAAAGGGGTGTAACATTTTTATAACTAAAATATGAAATTTTGGTCATTTCTGTGTACATAATGTTTGGAAAATTGTGAGGATATGACATCATCAACTGTTTTGGAAATTTTTTCTCTTTTGAATGAAATGAACTTCATCTCATTGTACACTTAAACCTCATAACAAATAAGGGATTTATATAATAAAGGGAATAAACAGGTATATGAATAACAATGAATAGTGTAAGAATAGTACAGACACAGGATACATACATTATAAATGAAAAAAAAAAGGGTTTTAAACTTGATCTTGATGGATTATAAACATGTACTTAATACTACTATACCATTCTAAAGGTGGAAAGTGCTTTCATATACGGATGCAAAGGAACCCAAACAGTTTAATAACTATGAATTTTTTTTCAGTTATCCGATATATATATATATATATATATATATATACAGTGGGTGTGCTGATGAGCTCATCTGGGCAGACCTTTCCACAAATTAAGCTAGAATTTCTTTGTCAATTGTACAAAGTTCTTCATACTTGCAAATCATAGTGATTAGTAGACATCCAAAGATGGTAATAAATTTCTGAACCAATATACCAGTACATGAAAGTTAATAAGTGAGATCATAGTTTACCAATGGCATTCACTAAAAATAAATCTGCAATGATAAGCACACAAGCATACTCCTTTCAAATATAATCAAGGCTTTCATGGGGCAAATAAAAGTTTTGTAATTAATGATAAAGAAGTGAAAAGAATACTAACCTGAGAAGCATTTGTAGTACCTTGGTAAAGCTTCCCATAGCTAGAACACCAAGCAAAGCTACACTCTTCTGATTGACATTAGGACTGCACAGGTTCTCAACCCATCGTCTCATTACTTCATTACACTCAGAGTCACTTAAACGTACCTATAATAAAATCAAACATATATCCATGCTAATTTCTTCATTACACTCAGAGTCACTTAAACATACCTATAATAAAAATAAACATATATCCATGTTTATTTCCATGTTCAATCACTAATATTCACATGATCAGCTTAAAATTGATAGTGTCTTGCTATTTATCAATTACAATCCCATAATAACAGTTTTTGAAGGCTCACTTAACCTGAATATAGGCTTCAAAGTTCGGAAGCCTACCAAATGTAGCCGATCTTTGAAAGGGAAATTTGGTGCAGTATTAAGTTGCAGTATCTTATTCCTTACATGTTGAACATACTATTTACTGACTGCCAAGCTACAACCAGGGTGATCATTTCTAAATGTTGAGCATACTATTTACTGACTGCCAAGCTACAACCAGGGTGATCATTTCTAAAGTGCATAGGTACAAACTTCACCATATCTTATTCCTTACATGTTGAACATACTATTTACTGACTGCCAAGCTACATCCAGGGTGATCATTTCTAAAGTGCATAGGTACAAACTTCACCATATTCCACTGTCTCAGTGGAACAAACATATTTCTGAAGGTAACATATTGAGCATCTGTGTGGTAGTAAAAAATTCATGCTACTTTCAATATACATGAAGTCAAAATAAATAATTAGATAGTGCTTCTCCCATAAGCAATGCAGTCATGTACATGTATAATCATATGAATGAATCTCCTATTCTAGTAAACAAAATCTCATGCCTGTCAATACCAGTATGCATTAAAACATTTCTTGATCATCTTTACAGCTAAGCTTTACAAACTCACCTTTGCTAACCACATGGCTTGGTACCACTGGTTATATGTCTGCAGATAACGACATGCATCAATACCTTTGTTGATCAAGCACAACAACTGAACACCCTCTGTAACAAACATACAAGAACAAAAAGAACCAGTTGATTTTAAAACTGCATCCAATGTTGTTTTTGCAATAAATCTGATAAATTCTCTAAAGCAAATCAAGAATTCATGACAGAACTGCATTCTGACAGATACTGTCTAAATGCAATCACAACCCTGACTAACAGATCTTAATTTTTAGAAGAAAATCCCTGGTTCTCACCTGCCAGTTTTCCATTTGCAATGAGGCTTGTAGCAACTAGCTTGATAGTACTTTGAGAAGATCCTGATTCTTGAGCTGTAGCACACAGACATGCTCTCATCAGATCTAATAAGTAACTCTCATTCTCAGGCTCAGTCTCTAGTAGAAGCTGTACAGCTCTGTCAGTCTAAATAGTAAATAAAACAAAAACATTCTCAGGCTCAGTCTCTAGCAGAAGCTGTACAGCTCTATCAGTCTAAATAGTAAATAAATAAAACATTCTCAGGCTCAGTCTCTAGTAGAAGCTGTACAGCTCTATCAGTCAAATGAAAAAAAAAACTTTTTATATTATTCCAATTATTACAATAATATTATTATGAAGAATGAAAGGTCAGCTCAACTCAAATAATTATTCAAGTAAAACCATACAAAAATGGTTGGTAGTGAAAATCAGTTAATTCACTTGGAGTTAATAATCATTCTTGTATCTTATTCTTTGTTGTTGTTTTTTTGTTTTTTGTTTTTTGTTTTTTGTTTTTTTTTTTTTTTTTGGGGGGGGGGGGGGGTAATATTTTCATTTAAAAAACAATTATCTAGTAATGAAGACTTCCACATGGTGCTGTCTGATATCTGATACAGCATGTTACTCTATGCGGTTTAATCCAATTGACTGACTTTCACAAAGCATGTTACTGTATGAGGCTAAATCTCAATTGACTGAATGCCAGAGAGCACCTTAATCTATGTAGGTGATAATACAGCAAAGTAGGCTACATCTACAACTGGTCTCGAATCAACTACCAGCACCACAAGACAAGTTACATTTATTGTAGGTGTTAATGCAGCAAAGTAGGCTACATCTGCAACTGGTGTCAAGTCAACTACCAGCACCACGAGACAAGTTACATTTATTGTAGGACTGCTAATGCAGCAAAGTAGGCTACATATTCAACTAGTGTCAAATCAACCGTGTGCAAGCACCACCCACCAAACAAGCTTCATTTATTGTGGGTCTTCCTGTAAGTACACAGATAATAGTGGTGGGAAGTCTGCTCCAAAAGTCAAAGATGGTGATAACGTCTCCAATTTATGGAGGAAGACAGATCATTATCCTGCTCCTGTGCCTACAAAGAAATGAAGCACTTCTACATCATTATCCTGCTCCTGTGCCTACAAAGAAATGAAGCACTTCTACAT
The DNA here is from genome assembly GCA_029962745.1 of Echinometra lucunter. Taxonomy (NCBI): domain Eukaryota; kingdom Metazoa; phylum Echinodermata; class Echinoidea; order Camarodonta; family Echinometridae; genus Echinometra; species Echinometra lucunter. The sequence goes on from CM057159.1 coordinate 5,460, forward strand.
TTGCTGTCATGTCTACTAAGAACTTTTTCTTTCCAATATCAGTCGAGCAAATTTACAGGAATCACCAAAAGTCACACCTGGTAAAAACAATCCAAGGCAGAGATGAAAACCCCAAAGGATAGTTGTCAGTAACATTTGATATATTTTTCTGGAACAAATGGGGGTCTTTCCAGAACACAAGCCAATGAAATATCAACCATCATTTTTTTTACACACACATGTGCCAACAATTCGACGGCTGCCATGATATGACTGCATGCACGCTGTATACAGTAGTTACACTACAGCTCACACAGTCACAGAAAGTATCACTAGCCAAAAGTAAGTTTAAAAGTCATTGCGAATGCTAAATTCCATCAAAAATGCGGAATCGGTGCCATTTTTCCACAAAATGCTGGACCTCAGTCCCGTGAAAAGAAACAGGGTCACCAAAAACCTGCTAAAAATCCAGAAATCCAGGGTTTTTCGACGTTTTTTTTTTTTTTGCTTACTGCAAGTAATGTGAACTGGGTGTACAAAGTTGTATGCAAATTCTGACAAGCCAAAATTCAACCACATGGGAGCACTGAGGTATGCCCCAGCATCCCTGATGCACAACTGCAATCAAGTCCATTTCATGTGTATTGAAATTCGGTGAGCATGCACGCTCATGCATGTGCTACAGTGCAAACACATGTATGCATACAGAGGCTCTACATGCATGTAGATGTATAGGGAGGGGCCTACGTATATTTTTGTTTGGTTTCCATAACATTTTGGTTGTTTACCGTAACGCCATAACAAGTGCAATAAAAACGGAACAAATACGGGGAAACCGTGATGGTTGGCATCTCTGCCAAGGTATCTGTGAATAGTGGAACGACTAAAACTAAGGCTGAGGAGATCTATGATCAACTCAGAGATGACAGGAACAAGGTTTACTGTCTCTTCTCCAACACACCATCCCTCTTCTCAACATTCTCAACCCACAACTCAAATAAGATGAACCCCAAATTCATCTGCTCCCTGACCATCTACGGAAACTGCTATGCATTAATTTGATTTTTTTTGTTAAACCAGGTGAGATTTCTGCTGTTTTTAAGAGTAAGACCCTTGATAAGGGTGGGTACCACTTACTTGAACACCAGCAACAAGATGATGAAATAATCATTAGCAATGAGGTTCAAGAATTACTTGTGAAGATGGCTCCCAAAACATGTGAACAGTTCTCCACCTCAGTGCGCCAATATTTCATAACAGTTTGCAACTACGTAATGAAGACTTTTCCTCCTAACAGCAAAAAGTTTATCAATGCTCAAAGTTGAAGATATCAGCAAAAGGCAGGAGACAAAGTTTGTAAGTGTTGGATTCTTTGTAAAGAAATTCTGTTATATGGGGGAGAGCTTTAATGATCTTGAGATTGACTTTGTTCAATTGCAGGTTGATCCCTTGAAGTCTGTGTCCTTGCACCAGAGATCAGATGAAATGTGGGTTGCTGTCTAACAGTGGTAAGACATCAGGAGAAGACAAGTTGAAGTGCCAATTTTGCCAATTGACTGAAGAAGGGAAAGAGGAAGATCAAGGACAGTGAGGAAGATCAAGGACAATGTGGAAAGATATGGTGAGGAAAGAAAGCAGTATTTAAAGGTAAGGCTTAAAAGAGGAGAATGTTCAAGATGAGATAAAGTGAAGGGAAGGAGTGTCATCATAGTGTGGTGACCCCTTGTAAAAGGGAAGAGGCCGACTGTAAAAAACAATGATAACGATGATAGGCACCCAGTTTTCCCTTGAAACTGAAACTATTTCTCATAAACAGCATAATTCAATGAAAATGGCCTTTTTCATTATGTAGTCCACTTACCTGACCAAGCAGAATAAAATTCTCCACACATTTCATTGTATGATCATATGTTGTCCTCTTCCCGTCATGTAGTAAAATCCTTTCCAGCTGGTATTTCTAGGTAAGGAAATAAACAAACAGTTTTAAATAACGAGATAAACAAGACTACCTACCCCATATGCCTCTGCCTACATCATGTTAATTTCATGGTAAACAAACAGTTTTAAATAACGAGATAAACGAGACTACCTATTACATATGACTCTGCCTTCATGATGATAACTTCATGGCTCAAACTGTTCTGGAATTATTGAGATAACCAAAAATGAAAAAAAAAAAAAAAAACACCTATAATTACATGTTAATTCAATTTTTTACCTTTGACCTATGACCTCACAACCTAAGTCACAATGCAAAAAAGTCTGATCACCTTGTTGCCTCATAGTCATGAATAAAAATAGCTGAAATATAGTGCTAAGGAAATCAAAAAATCTTTGACTGCAGGCATAATGACCTTGGATCTATGTACCCCAAATCTCTCACAAAGCTGCGAGCAAAACTAAAGAATGACTTGAATATGGAAAGCCAAAAGGGATTTTCAAACATAATTTAACACAAAAGCTAAAGTTGAAATATCTATGTAGATTAACATTATTATCATTATTATTATTATCATTATTAACAAACATTTTTAATGGGAGGTATACTTTGTGCCAACAATTTCAATGAGATTATAGGAAATGCAGTCACATTTTGTTAAAAATAAAGAGGAAAGAATTAGGCCATTACATTTGGCCGCTCATAGTTAAGTCATTTTTAAAGTCATGCGTAACTTAACAGCTATTTGAAACACCCCCCAGATCGTCTTACCACGGTGATGCACACTGGTACCAAGTCTAGTTCCTACTTTAACTGGTTCTTAAGATATCTCGTTACAAGATTAATATCTGAAATTTTGAAAATGACCTCTGTGACCTTTGACCTATGTCCCCCAAATCTAATCTGATCATCATCGAATGGAGATGCATACTAGCACCCAATTTGAAGTTCATACCTCCAATTGTTCTTGAGATATCATGTTAATGAGGCTAACACCTGAAATTTCATATATTGAAATTAACAGTAATAATATATCAATTCATACAGAATCTATACACACATATTTGTATTTTCTGTCATCTCATGTTTGTAAAAAATACAAAAAAATATGTAGTACCGGTTGGCAGCTCAAAATTCATGATCACATGATATCTGAATGTTCATTGAGTTCAAGAATTTTGGCAATATTTTACAAGACCAGGATAGTGAACATTGGTACTCCAAATTACTCCACTAAATCTATCCACTTACCCTGGAATCAATTTAGTATACTTTTATGAAAACAGAAACAAGGTAAAGGTGCTATATACTCTATGGATTGGAAAGATAGGCTAATGGATACATTTACATACCCTAAATGTGACATTATCACAAAGCACATCATAGCACATATCCAGAGGTAGCTCCCTCGACATGATTTGGTTTGACTTTGTTGAGTCACTTGACTGGAACTGGGTTGGGTCATAAGGTGGTTCTAATCCAAACTCACTCAATGGATCATCCTGAAGAATATCTTCTTTGGACTGTAATAAAACAAATAAATACATCATTAATAGACAGTCTTTGCATTGTAAGAAAATTAAACAAATAATTAATAGACAGTTTTTGCACTGTAATAAAACAAACAAATAATTAACAGACAGTATCTGCACTGTCAGAAAACAAACAAATAATTAACAGACAGTCTTTGCACTGTAAGAAAACAAACAAATAATTAACAGACAGTCTTTGCACTGTAAGAAAACAAACAAATCATTAAAAGACAGTATCTGCACTGTAAGAAAACAAACAAATAATTAACAGACAGTATCTGCACTGTAAGAAAACAAACAAATCATTAAAAGACAGTATCTGCACTGTAAGAAAACAAACAAATAATTAACAGACAGTCTTTGCACTGTAAGAAAACAAACAAATCATTAAAAGACAGTATCTGCACTGTAAGAAAACAAACAAATCATTAAAAGACAGTCTTTGGACTGTAAGAAAACAAATGAATAATTAATTGATAGTCTTTGCATTTCAAGAAAACAAATAAACAAAAAAATCAATAGACAGTCTTTGGACTGTAAGGAAACAAATAAGCAAGATTTAAGTTTATTTTAGTTTTTGATAGATGGAGGCATGTGCAGCTTATTTAAATTTCTAGAATATTGTTGTTCATTTTTTATTGTACCTTGTTTTTCACACATACCATGTATTGATCACTATGTAAATGTATTTACACTGTTCATGCAGTGAGAAGACATGAATGAAGACTTTATTTGAAAAAATATATATATTAAAAATTTCCATGCAAGAAGTTCTTTATAAACATTATCATGAAAGAAAAGAATTGGAAGTGTTTATATCTTTTGTGTATTCAGTTATTTAAAAAAATTTCTCATGTATTTTCTTGTTTTTCCACTTTAATTTTTTTTTTGGGGGGAGGGGTGTTTTTTAAGCTTGCTGTTTCAGTGTTTATCTGGATCACTAATCAGATAGAACAGATAATGATAACAGCTTAAAGAGATACAGGAGAAATATAAAGAAATGCAGTTTCCCATTCATTTTGTAAACACAACTCAGAAACTCATTTTTGACATGAGGTCACAATAGGTCATATGACTCGGTAAACTTGATGTCAAAAGATGCACAAGACTTCAAAGACAAAATTCAGAAAGTGACATGTGTGAAATGTTGTGGTTCTAAATCTGCAGTGAAACTTGTCTAAGTGACCATGATGGCTGCCATCCCCCACCCCCTAACTTCATCCCATTTTAGGGCTTACACTGCCAAAACCTAAACCAAAGAAAGTCCTTTTCAGGCAATAGAAGTGCACAGGGAGAAAAACATTTAATTATTTATTCACTCAGAATATCATCTCATAATCCACCAATCATTTACTCTGAACATAGACACTTTATTACATCAACGCAAAGACTACTCACACCCCCCTAAACAAATGTGCATGAGTGTATGAAGCAAATTCAACGAGTGGTTGGTTTATCATAGTAAAGCTAACTTTGAACTACACAAAACTTAATTAAAATTAGAAGAAAAAGTGATGACATACCATTCCAAGACTCTTCTTGACACGTTCTATTCGTAGATAGTAGAGAGCAACATTCCAGAACTCTGCTTCAGCTTCATCACCAAAGAGTCTAGCAGCAAGTAAACATCGTTGTGCTGTACCATGAGGACAATCAGGTAGAAATCTTCTGATATCATTAGGCATGATCTTCAGTTGTTCATTGACACACTTGATAATGTTCTCATCTTCAGGAGTCTCACTAAATGAAATAAGACACAATATAGAATACAAACTTAGAGGAATCACTCTATGCTATCAGACAAGGTGTGAATCATCTTCAGGAATCTCACTAAATGAAATAAGACACAATATAGAATACAAACTTAGAGGAATCACTCTATGCTATCAGACAAGGTGTGAATCATCTTCAGGAATCTCACTAAATGAAATAAGACATAATATAGAATACAAACTTAGAGGAATCACTCTATGCTATCAGACAAGGTGTGAATCATCTTCAGGAATCTCACTAAATGAAATAAGACACAATATAGAATACAAACTTAGAGGAATCACTCTATGCTATCAGACAAGGTGTGAATCATCTTCAGGAATCTCACTAAATGAAATAAGACATAATATAGAATACAAACTTAGAGGAATCACTCTATGCTATCAGACAAGGTGTGAATCATCTTCAGGAATCTCACTAAATGAAATAAGACACAATATAGAATACAAACTTAGAGGAATCACTCTATGCTATCAGACAAGGTGTGAATCATCTTCAGGAATCTCACTAAGGCCCCATCTCACTAGAAAGGCGATCATTTAAATCATAGTACTTGAAAAATTATAGATTACTATAAGTATTAATGGTTGGTGAATTTACAGAATGAATTCTGAGGTAGATTTCCAACAATTGGACAAAAAAGCATTAAAACATATAACAATTCAGAATGAGATTGGACGGACAAAACATTTAAATACTTATGAATAAGAAAACTGTACCAGTGCACTTCAGTGTTCCTTCCTCTTTCAACCCTTACCCAAAACTTAAAAAGTAGAAAATGGCATTATTCTATCTTATAACATTAAAATTCCTGCCAATGCTCAGCTCTTCTTTCCCATAACTCTGAACTAGATTCTGTATGAGCCAAACAAAATTATCACAGAGTGATGTACTTCTTACCCCTTACTCTTCCCCCCCCCCCCCAAAAAAAAAAAAAGAAAAGAAAAGAAAAAGTTAATGGAAAAAAGGCCCATAATCCACAATGGCAAAAATACAGTAAACTAAAAATTTAGTTTATTAGCAATTAGCAAGCATTTTTCTTACCATCTAGCAAAAACCTTTAGCTCATGGAAACACTGATCAGTTCGGGAGTATGCCCAAGGAGACAGAGCAAGTCTAGCTTCCTATGTACTACTGAGTTCAAGACAGTTAGCCCTCAGAAAATAGTGCTATACTTGCCACCTTGGAATCCATAATTTCAACTAGAGCCTCTCAGTGCATGGTACATTTGTATAAGATTCACTGCCGAATTCAAGAAAGCAGGTCTTATAGAGTGAAGATAGCTTACTATTCACTGGTGAGTTCAAGGAAGCAAGTCTTATAGAGTGAAGATAGATTACTATTCACTGCCGAATTCAAGAAAGCAGGTCTTATAGAGTGAAGATAGCTTACTATTCACTGGTGAGTTCAAGGAAGCAAGTCTTATAGAGTGAAGATAGATTACTATTTACTGCTGAGTTCAAGAGAGTAAGTCTCATAGATCGAGTACAGATAGCTTACTATTCACTGGTGAGTTCAAGTGAGTAAGTCTTATAGAGTGAAGATAGCTTACTATTTACTGCTGAGTTCAAGAGAGTAAGTCTCATAGATCAAGTACAGATAGCTTACTATTCACTGGTGAGTTCAAGTGAGTAAGTCTTATTCCAGGGTTGATGTTGCATGGTGTACTTCATAGCCAGAGCTGCCTTAGGAGACAGTAGGTAGGGACAAAACACTGGTTCTGAAATATAATATAAACATTCATGCAACCATTAATTTCACAACAATAAAATAATATCACTGAAGGTGATTAATATCCCGCCCCAAAGTGTATGCCAAATTTTATGAGCATTGCTCTAAAAATGAGGAAATAGTTTGGTCTGCAATATTTTCTCGATTTATTGCAATCATATGCCATTATCATGGCAATGCAGCGTCTCAAACATAAAAAAGAACATGTCTTGCACATCTTCATCCCAAGACCAATGTGTGTGCTGAATTTCATAAGCATTGCTTGAAAAGATGCCCCAGCAACCTAGGTCATCTGGCATGAGGGCAAGGCTGGAAGGAGAGCTACGCATGTTACTCTAATGTGAACTTTATTCGCTTGACACATCACCGTCATGTACAAAAAAGGGCATTATTTTGTGCCATGCGTGGACTAGTTAACCAAAAAATGGCATGTGCTCACACAATCACAATGAAGTTCTTGGAAGCAGACCACATTTATGGCTGCTGATGAGTTTCATGGTAAGATAGTAAAAGCCATCAATGACCAAGACAGCCTCGGTGATCAGAATGACTACATAATTACTATGAGATCAAGTAGAAAAAACATGTCAGTCATGACACTGAGTGCTCACACAATCACAATGAAGTTCTTGGAAGCAGGTCATACATTTATGGCTGCTGATGAGTTTCATGTAAGATAGTAAAAGCCATCAACGACCAAGACAGCCTCGATGATCAGAATGACTACATAATTACTATGAGATCAAGTAGAAAAAACATGTCAGTTATGACACTGGGTCCCAAAGGCATGAGATGCTATGATGATCAAATGAAATCAAGATTGCCAGCACCAATCTCAAAAGGTGGTCGAGTTCAGAAGAGATCTGTAAAAATGTACAGTAAACCTCACGCAAGTTGACATCACAAAGGTCAAATTTCACACAGGTCGAATCAACAGAAAGTCCCCATTGTCCCCATTGCATCGCCTACAACAAGCACTGGTATTCACGTCACATTAAGAAAGCTATACAGATCCGGCTCCACCCTAACAACACTAACAGAGACAGTGGGATCGACATCCCGGAAGCTTGGCTACCTATTCCGCCGCCATGCTCCCCCGCCGCGACCGGTGCGGGCGCTGTCCCCTTGGCCTCCGTAGCGGCCAATAGCAGCACGGCTAGCGCTCCGAACAATAGCAGCAGCGTCGTGGCACCAACCAATCACGAGGGCGCTCCTGGTGCGGTTAACGCTCGCGATCGCTATAAAAGACGCGTGCACGGCGCTCGTTCTACATTGCCTGATGAAGGCTAGCAGTTGCAGCCGAAACGTCGCAATCTCTTTTCGTTTGCTACATCGTGTGACAACTGATTCACTCTAGTACTCTCTCATCTTGATACCACGATGATCAACATGTTCCAATCTATCCCCATTTTCTTTTGTGTAACTCCTATTGAAAATATGTGGCTATAAACTCCCAAGTCAAATTTGGGCTATTAAAGTCAAAATAGAATAATCAGACTCCACTGGAAAAAACCTGTGTTAATTTCATCACAAGTCAAGTCAAACTCGGAGCGAAGACACATTTTCAATACACTCACAATGCTAATCAATCTATACACACTCATACTCACATCCGCATTTGGCATGCCATGAGTAGGCATTCCCTAGGCTAGCTGTCCCCCACAACTGTGAGGAGTAAGACTGCTGGATTCCCAATTATAGCATGCTGTGTCATACATACATGCATACAAAGAGATTGTCTATACACATTCAAAGGGCAATTGAATTATTTCAAGGACATGATCAAAGTTGTTACATGCAATGTCCTTTGCTGTAATCAAGATTTTGCTTCAGTTTACTTTGATATTTCTTATTAGGATACAAATTGAATTCATATTAAACCAATAGAAAATAAAGGGAAACAAAGACAAATGGACTTCTATTTTATAAGTCATGGAAATTGGACTTTCACACAAGTCAAAAATCAGGTAAGTCGAATAATATCTGTGGTCCAAACAGATTTGACTTGTGGAAGATTAACTAGAGAGATCTCACTCTGATGCTTCTTTCAACGAGGCTACTGTGTTCAAGAATGCAGCATCAGTGAAAATGAGGTATTACATTCCAACCAGCTGCATCCCAGTAGATGATATCCCACAGATGGCACACCCCAGGTGTATAACCCAAGGAAAGAAAGATGACCTACTGAAGTGAGCTGAATTGTTGCACCATACCAAGCACAAGCTCTTTTAAAAGCTCAAGACTACCAAGAGTGTTCTCAACCTGGAAGTTGATGAAGATTACTACATGACACAGCACAGATTTCTTCGAGAAAAAGGAAAAAATAATGACTGCCACACTGAGGTTCAGGTCTGTTATTTCTTGTGCAGTTTTCAGTTAAGTCAATTTTGTAATTTGCTGTAATTTCAAAGATTATATTTTCTGAGGTTGACATGGCAAATGTCAGTGGAGAAGCCATGAACAAGAACGATATCAGACGCTCGCTTTGCGTGCTCTGAAGCTGCTGTAACATAAAACTAGTTATCGAAAAGAGATGATCATTGTGTCATTTCCTATTGGAAAATATGAATAATAAATTGGTATGTATCCTGTCAGCAGCCAGTTTGCTTTCTTCTTCTTTTTATTTCAGGTGTCTGTATTGAGTATTGAATATTGAGCACACCTCAGAAATATCCCTATGAGTATACATGCATCCTGTACAATCATATTCGGCAATGATGAATCGTCATCCCCAGTTTTGAAAAAAACAAACAAACAAACAGCACAGCAAGAAAACATAAGAAAAGTTTATAGCAATAAAATCTATATTTTTCAGTTTCAAAAAATATAAATCAAACATTAACAGTTATGTTTGAAGCCTAAGCTTATGCTAATTATTATTTTGATTTATTGGAAGTTTCCTGCATTGTGATTTTACTGAAGATAACCCTTAAAGGGGGTACCCAATGCTGAAACAATGTTAGTTCATTTAAAAGAGCATGATTTTATTAGCAGAAAATCATTTGTCTAAAGTTTTTTAAAAGTCCTGTAGCCAAGGAAACCCCCAAATGTGGCAAGATTTCAGGATATTTTTGACCCCTCAGCTGTGACCTAGTTTCAACTGGGTACCCACTTTGACGTCAAAATGACGTCAAAGTGGGTACCTTGTCGCGCACTTCTAGCAGAATGCGGGCAAGGTATAATACATGTTGTACAGTCTAGCACGTAGCACAACTGCAATGCGCAAAGCTGGGTACCCACTTTTACGTCATACCTCATACTTAATTTTTTTTTGGTCAGCTCATAACTTTTCATGAGAAAATTAGCCAAAATGCATTGATTTCTATTGAAAATCATCATATTTTTAATGTCATTCTTCTTAGAATTATATTCTCGATCATATAGCAAAATTTTGTTTGCCATTGTGTAATCACTGACTAGAAGATATGAATTGATATCAAATTGTTTTGATATGTTTCTCAAAGTAACTTGATGTATTCCAGAACAAGAGAATACATTAGAAATAAAACAATAAATATAAGAAATTAAAATACAATGAAGTACATAAGAAAAATAATATTCATAATATTCATCATAATATTTATAATTTATGCAAATTAGATTATGCATTTTGAAATATCATATAAATAATTAAATTTTATAACCCCCCCCCCCCCCCCAAAAAAAGGAGTAGCCTTTAGATAAACTATACTTCAGTTTTACCAACAAATTCAGCATCAGCAATGGACCAACAGGAAGTCTTAAGATGGACATCATAGACCCTGAGACATCCATCTCCACTAAGTACAACAGGTTTATCTGAAGCTGCCCAGTCCATGTCAACTGGCTTACGGTCATCCTTGCTACCCTTCAATGAACTCAGTGCTTGCATCTGCACATAAACACATGTATAATGAGTATAGATTCAGTATTACAAGAAATACTCTTCGAAAAGCTTGTATCTTCATAGTAATGTAAAAAGATTTCAAAATCGGTGATATAGAATGCATTAAGAACTTCCTAGAAACACTTCAAATGTTGTTTTCTTACTTCTCTACAATCCCAGATGTCAACTCCATCATTCCAGAGAAACATGAGCTTAAGATTGCCTTTCCCTGGACCAAATTTAAGCTTCCTGATGTTGGATCTGTGTGTTGGATAATTCCTGAAAATCGTAGAAACAGTGAAAAAATAATGGACATTATATCTCAAAGCTCTATTTATACAAACAACATTCAAAATGAATAAAAGAAGTTTAATAGTAAAATGGTCTGTAGCAAAGCATTTTATGACATATCAAATGGTAAATCGATCTTCCCCACTAATCAAATAGTGTTATGGCAATAATCACAGTTCAAAACACTGTTTGATTTTTTGTCTTCAAGATGAACTGGTCACGCGATCATAATGTGAAATAGACTGTTTCAAAGCAACTTGGAGAGGTACATTAGCTGTATATCAGCACAGGTGTCTAGTGTGAGATTTGGAGATTATCAATTAATAAGAATTTCATTTACATGTGTTTTCCCTTAAAGGTACTTGCACTACACAAAGAAATGTGTATATGGGACCACACAAAAATCTGGCCAAATTGTTATCCCCGAAATTTTCAGCTTTTTCTTATCAAACTCCCAATATGAGGGCATTGCAAGAGCAATCCTCTTTAGGGGACATTTTTACTATGATTTTGTTCCTAAGTGACATGGAAAGAATGAGAAAGCTGACGAATTATTTTTCACCTTTCCCAGAACTCAAGCTTTTCTTTAAATTAACAAAAATGGTAGCATCATACAAGTACATAAATGGCTGGTCAATCCATCTATCAGGTAATACTGAACAGATATATCTTAAAAGTTTGAGTAAAATTCTAAACATTTATTGACCTGTTGAGCATGATTTTAGTATAAAATGCATTTTCATGGACCTAAGCCCGAGTTAACTCGTGCTTATTGTTAAACAAATTAATAGAAACAAGGTGATAGCAATAATGTGTTTTGCACTATTTGCATGCAATTACAGACTAGTAGATACATGGTGCTTATTAGTGAAATACCAAGAATTGATTATTTGTGTAAATGGAGTATTTGTACATTACATACATTCTGAGAAAACTTGCACTGGATAATTCTTTGCCTGATCCATCCTACAGGTCCATGAACATCTCAACATTTGACCTCATTTGACCTTTGACCTACTTATATGACCTTTGACCCACAAATAATATTGAGGTCCAGGTAGGGCATCTACCATCCAAGTTTGGTTACAGACGGGCTAATGGTTGAAAATTTACCAACCCCAGTAGAAACTTGCAGGTCAATATAACATTTACCTCATTTGACCTTTGATCTACATACATGACTTTTGACCACCAAATAACATTGAGGTCCCTGAAAGGCATCTCCCATCCAAGTTTCGTAACAAACTGGCAAATGATCGCAAAGTGATTTAAGTTTCATAAGTGTTACGGATGGACAATGGACAGACACCACTAAGATCCCTTAGTCTCACTCCATCTCGGTGGATCTACAAAACTGGGAAATACAGTTGATATTAAAAGTCATCTCATTACGCAGTCTTATTTGTAGTTAATTTATGTTTGTATACATGTGTTCTTCATGTTCTCTATCTCTCCTCTTCTCTTTACTTTTTAAAATTATTTCCTGTGCTTTAATAAAAACATTTTATTAAAGCACTACATAAAATATTATGGACTATAATGATTGATATTATTCTTCTCATCATTAGCATTATTTTTATCATTATCATTATCATCATTATCATTATCATTATAAATATTACTATTATTGTCATAATTATTATCATTGTCATTATTATTTTCATTATATGAATCATGAATTTATAGATTTTGTTTTATCAGCTGCGGTTGTTGTTTCTTTTTTTCTTTGTATTTTTAATGCATGAGATACTTATATGTGGAAGACAGATGAAAGTATTAATTCATATTGAAAAATCACTAATTTCTAATAAGAAATAAAAACAATAACACAAAAAGATGATGTATAAGGAACTACATCAAAAGATGAGTGATTTACCTTGAAATCTTAGCCTTGAGATCCCATACCCCAAGATTTCCATCAGAATCTGCCATCACTAAAGTCTCTCCCTTCCAAGCAATACAACTGATGGTTGTAAGACTACTCTCTGATGGCAATTTGGCACCTTCATGTACCACACTGCCCTCTACCCAGAAATGATGAAGTACACCACTAATCTCAGCAAACACAAAGTGCTCTCGGATTGTTGTAGTTGCTGGCCTGTTCTCACTGCTACTCTCTGCAGGAACACATAATAAAAAATATTTCATTCAAAGAAAATGAACAAAGTTTTGGTAAAAACATTAAAAAAGATACATACATTACATACATAAAGTGCAAGATTTGGTGTTTTTAAATGCAAACAAATATATTGTTTTAAAAATTTAGTTGCATACAGATGAAATCATAATTGACTACAATACTGTAATAAAGTTCTTGTATTCTTCAATTTGACTTTTGATGGCTGGAATTTTTCACAGTTTAGCAGAAAGAAACCATGTCTACAGAACTGTAAAAAGGATTTCTATCAATGACTAACTGTTATTGTGACCATGGAGTCAATGGGTGGACACAGCTGTCCTTGGAGTACCCACTCAGACTAACTGCCATATTATGACTATGGAGTCAATCTGTGGTTTTCGCAACCAAGTAAGCTATGCTAGTCGAGTGTGTCATGTACATTTGTTCAAATCCAAAACAACATAAACTTTTGCATGCTCAAATGATCTAATCCGAAGAACTCCCTGTCCTGTTGAAAACAAGAACGGTTCTTGGTGAAAATAGCACCTGTTCTCAATGTAGGATGCAGCTGAGTAGCCTAGCGATTAGAATTCTACATTTTTGTTCTCCGGATTTCAGCATGTGTACATGACATGCTCGACTGGCGGTCACATGCTTGGTTGCGAAAATGCCCTAATGGGTGCACTCAGCTGTCCTTGGAGTGCCCACAAAACTGTTTGACCCCAAAAAGTATAGAGGTGATTACATAATAACATACCAGCTAGATTGATTGTGCTACCCATCAAAACTCCATCTAGACTCATGCTGCTAGAGGATTGTTCAACATTGACAGCTTTCTTCTTGTGATGAGATGGTGACCATTCCTAAAACAGATATAAATATGTAATATCAAACAGCTAGTCTCAAGCTACAAGTACAAATATTATCTAGTCAGATGCTACATTTGGTCAGCATCAAGAAAGGAGATGGACAAATATGCTCCCAAGGGGAATGGAGAATGCGCACTTTGCTTGCCTTAATCTGATAACAGAAATGATCAAAATCTAAAGCACTTACGAACACCCACAGCTTTATTGAAATCCAAAGTATTATGAGACATGTTGCCATAAAATCCATACAAATGTGCAGTTCACAGTATCAATTGAAATGGCAATGGACCTTGATAATGGATATATTCTAATGGTTTCTAACAGACTGTAATATTTGAATCCTATTATATCTACCGGTACCTATCCTCTGACTAATTTCTAGACTCAAATTCAAATTAAGAATCCCTGAAATAATTACAAGGAGCACCTTTACGACTCATTAGACTGAGCAAACTTTAACCTTGGCTGCTGTTAATTCAATTCAATTTCATTCAAATTATTTGGCAAAAATACAAACAAAGGACATATACAAATACTAATGAAAAATACAAATCATAAAGGGTAAACATAAATCCAGCTTCTCATATATCAATTTTCACATTTTATCTATAAATGTCCCAATCACAAAAAAAAAAAAGGTGTAAAGCTTGAATTCCATTACATGCTGAGACTGAAATGGAAAGGAATGTATTTATAATATAAGTTTTTATATGAATAGTTTGAATGCAAGATCCAATTTATCCCTTGCTGTAAAATTGAGATATTTGCAATTAAAGATTATGAAAAAATAACAAAAGTAATAAAACAATAACTTCACCAATGTATACTCATATGAAGTATATCATATTTTGTACTATATGATGGTGAACTTACTTTAAAAATTTTCAAAAATGGCATTAATCTGTTTTTGCATTATAAACTCTTTATATACATCAATACCATTACACAATGTACATGTATAAGTATTAAATGTACGATTATATTTTGGATCAAATTAAAAACATGATTACATATGGAACTTTAAAATGTAAAGTGGAGGCAAGTTGGCTCAGTCGGTAAAGCGTCTGTCTGTTGAACCAAAGATTATGGGTTTGAGTCCATCCCAGGTGGATGACTGAAGCCTGCGTTGTGTGTTAACATGCCCCTCCCATTTCATAGACGCAGGCTATATTTCAGTGGAAAACACTCTATCCCTCTGATAGGATGTTAAATAGAGGCCCCGTGTAGAGGAGAGTCACCACCTTTGCACATTGAGAACCCACTGTACTATTTGTATAAGAATAGGGGGAAACTGCCGGTTTAGTGGTAAACCTGCACATCCCAATTAGTTATATCAGGAGGAGAGACCCCTGAGGGTCACAATGATTAAGTTTGCTTTTCCCTCCCAGGCCCAAGTGACGTGAAAATACTTTATAATGATAACAATAAATTTGCTTGTTATCAGGTCCTCAGTTGTCACTAGAACAAGTAGAAAAATAATAATAACAAAAATTATACATAATGTTCATAAGGCACTTCATACCGTTGTTTCTAAAGCACACCATTTTCTGCCTATGGGTTAATTACCAGAACGTATAATAAATAAAAAAACGAAATTAATAGCACTATAAATGCCACTGCATCTCTTATATGCCTTTGCCTATATACAGCTTTTGTCATGACTCAAACTGTTCTTGAATTACTGTGAAAACCAGAATAAACTAGATGAATCCTCGACCACGCGTGGTCAAAATTTATGCCTCCGCCATTGCCAGATCAGAAATATATCACTTTTAATTATAGGAATGTATTAGGATACATTTAGAGTACAAAACTGGAAAAAATGAATCCATTTAATGACATTGTGTCAGCCACATTTGAAGTTGATCCATCATATGGTTCTTAAGTTACTGTGAGAATGAGCAATTTTCACGTATACAAAGAATCCATGACATTTGACCTTTGACCTTGTGACCCCCAAATCTAATTAGATCAATGTCCCTCCCATATGCATACATGACTTATGTTTGAAGTTGATCCATCAAATGATAGTTATTGCAAGAACAAGTCATTTTCGTGTATATAATGACCCCTATGACCCTTGACCTTTGACTTCGTGACCCCAAAATCTTCTCAGATCACTGTCCCTCCCATATGTATACCTGAGCCATCTCGAAAACGAGCCATTTTCATGTATATAATGACCTCCATGACATTTGACCTTTGACCTTGTGACCCCAAAATCTAATCAGATCATGATCAGATCATTGTCCCTCCAATCTACATACATCAGTCAAGTTTTAAGTTGATCCACCAAATAGTTAAGCTTTCGCAAGGAGCCATTTTCATGTATATGACCTCCATGACCTTTGACCTTTGACCATGTGACCTCAAAATCTAATCAGATTATTGTCCCTTCCATGTGCATACATGAGCTATGTTTGAAGCTGATCCATCAAATGGTCCTTAAGTTATCGCGAGAACAAGCCATTTTTATGTATATCATGACCTCTGACCTTTGACCTTTGACCTTGTGACCCCAATATCTAATCAGGGCACTGTTTCATGAAAGTTGTCAGCACTGACAAGTTATCATTCTCTGACAATTTCAGTAAAATCCTTGGTTTTGATTGGCTGAGAAGCACTGGTCACTGACTGTATTATGGTAACTGTCAGTGAATGACAACTTGGCAGTACTGACAACTTTCATAAAACGGTGCCCAGATCA
Source organism: Echinometra lucunter (assembly GCA_029962745.1). NCBI lineage: Eukaryota > Metazoa > Echinodermata > Echinoidea > Camarodonta > Echinometridae > Echinometra > Echinometra lucunter. The sequence continues at coordinate 22,265 of CM057159.1, forward strand.
TCGTCCCTTCCATATGCATACAATAGCGAGAACGAAAACAGGACGGACGGACGGACGGACAACACACCATGTTTCAATTTCATACCTCAAAAAGTTGAGATATGGTGTTAACGAGGCTAACACCTTAAATTTCATATCTTGACCTCTGTGACACATATCTCAAACTCTGATTAGATTATCATTTATGGTGTACATCCAGGACCAAGTTTGAAGTTCATACCTCAAATGAATCTTGAGATATCATGTAAATGAAAAAGCGGGATGGACAGACAACCTGGAAACATAATGCCTCTGGCACCACCTTCAGATGGCAGCATGGTTCTCTGCAGTACATAAAGCCCATGGATCCAATACCATGTGTACAGGATTTCAGACAAGGAAGAACCATGTGTGAAATTGCTGCACCATGCGTGGCGACAAGGGTAAAAAAATATCGGAGTGTATATTCCTAACATTAATGATAAATGCCACAGATTGTTTTATTTTTAGGCAATGTACTTGTGCTATTATGCCATTAGTAGACAACTCCCTCACCAAGAAGTATTTTTCATCCTTTTGCTATAGCATATACTGCTGCCACACCTACTGTAACTTTAGATGTTATTCCTTAACACTTCCGAAACTTTAGTGTTTTGCGCAGAATGGGAACCTTGTGTGGATTATTTTCTGGTGAGAACCCTGGAGGGCAGAGGCATTAAAATTACAGGATACTGTGAACCTCTTACCAAGATTGGCTAGGCAGTTATCCCACTTACACAAGTTACATGACTGCCTTCCAACTCCTTGTTAGTTTAGACTTTTCATCATAAAAAGAACCCTAATGCAATAGGTTTCAAGTCATACAATGTACCTACCAGGGCTGTGATGATAGGGAAATGTTTCGGCATCTCTCTCAGAAGACAAAGAGTTCTTAAATCCCATATCTCAAAAGGTTTCTCCTTGAACAGAACTATCAGGTACTGCCTGTGAATAAGAATGTAGAGAACTATCAGGTACTGCCTGTGAATAGGAATGTAGAGATCTATCAGGTACTACCTGTGAATAGGAATGTAGAGAACTATCAGGTACTGCCTCTGAATAGGAATGTAGAGATCTATCAGGTACTACCTGTGAATAGGAATGTAGAGAACTATCAGGTACTGTCTGTGAATAGGAATGTAGAGAACTATCAGGTACTGCCTCTGAATAGGAATGTAGAGAACTATCAGGTACTGCCTGTGAATAGGAATGTAGAGAACTATCAGGTACTGCCTGTGAATAGGAATGTAGAGAACTATCAGGTACTGTCTGTGAATAGGAATGTAGAGAACTATCAGGTACTGCCTCTGAATAGGAATGTAGAGAACTATCAAGTACTGCCTGTGAATAGAAATGTAGAGAACTATCAGGTACTGCCTCTGAATAGGAATGTAGAGAACTATCAGGTACTGCCTCTGAATAGGAATGTAGAGAACTATCAGGTACTGCCTGTGAATAGGAATGTAGAGAACTATCAGGTACTGCCTGTGAATAGGAATGTAGAGAACTATCAGGTACTGCCTGTGAATAGGAATGTAGAGAACTATCAGGTACTGTCTGTGATAAGGAATGTAGAGAACCATCAGGTTCTGCCTGTGAATAGGAATGTAAAGAACTATCAGGTACTGCCTGTGAATAGGAATGTAGAGAACTATCAGGTACTGCCTCTGAATAGGAATGTAGAGAACTATCAGGTACTGCCTCTGAATAGGAATGTAGAGAACTATCAGGTACTGCCTCTGAATAGGAATGTAGAGAACTATCAGGTACTGCCTGTGAATAGGAATGTAGAGAACTATCAGGTACTGCCTCTGAATAGGAATGTAGAGAACTATCAGGTACTGCCTGTGAATAGGAATGTAGAGAACTATCAGGTACTGCCTGTGAATAGGAATGTAGAGAACTATCAGGTACTGCCTGTGAATAGGAATGTAGAGAACTATCAGGTACTGTCTGTGAATAGGAATGTAAAGAACTATCAGGTTCTGCCTGTGAATAGGAATGTAAAGAACTATCAGGTACTGTCTGTGAATAAGAATGTAGAGAACTATCAGGTACTGCCTCTGAATAGGAATGTAGAGAACTATCAGTTACTGCCTGTAAATAGGAATGTAGAGAAATATCAGGTACTGTCTGTGAATAGGAATGCAATTTGATTCATACTATCATTATTTAGTACTGCACGTCTCTCCTTCAGCCATGCTGAAACCAGGGTAATAACAATGAAGCACAAGAAAAATAAGTGCTCTTGAGAAAACAAAATGCAACAGTAACTGTGGAATTCTATTTCAACATCACAGGGAGCTTTTTTTTTAATCTCTTTTTATTTGTTGAAATGAAGATTTGATGTAGTGGGTAAGAACATAAGACTTGTTGCATACTGAGAGTGTATGTACTGGAGAATGTAAGGTAAAGATCAACATACATGATGCTGATAAGTTCAGCCTTGTGATCTAAAAAGAATCAAATGCGTTTCCAAAAAAGAAAGAAACTAGAAAAAATGACAGCCTTTGTCCTTGACCAAATTTACAACTATAATGTGCACCTTTCGTTTTAATTTGGTGGTGATGCGACAAAAAAATATCAGGCATTCAGTGACCTTCAATGAAGTTTACTGACCTTTTGACCTTTGACATACATCAAATTTGACCTATTTTTCAAACTTAGCCTGTGCCCTCAAGGGATGTAAATGTGATATGAATCTGGTGAATCATTGATCTTTTGACCTTTTACACTGACCCATTTACAAACATGACATGCATTCTTCAGAGATGCATTGGTGGTTTGAATTTGGTGATTCTACCTCAAATTCATAAAAAGTTATTGTGTTAACAGCACTTTTTGCAGAAAGTTCATTGACCTTTGACTTCATCAGATTTGACTCATTTTCAAACTTGACCTTCACCTTTAAGAGATGCACTGCGGTATGACTTTGGTGATTCTATCTCAAATCCATAGAAAGTTATTGTGATTACAGCATGACAGTCGCCTATAGTCTCACTCCGCTATAGGCAGGCAAGGCAAAATGAGCTGTCACTTGTACCGTTTCATCTCCAGATTGAAAAAAAAACACAACAATACATTCAACTAATAGCATTTTTCATGAAGTTCCAATAAAGTATACTGGAAGTGATCTTACTTGAGATGGGAAACTTTGAGAGCTTCAATCGGTGGTTCATCTCCTTTGTGTTCTCTCATTGGAATAGTTCGTCCAGTTTGCATGTCTAGGAGTAAGAGCTCATTACGCACAGTTCCATTACTAGATGGGTTAGGATAGCTTACTGATAAGAAGCTTGTCAGACTCACCCATTCAATACATCTGGTAAAGAAAAGACAAAAACATGGTCAATACAGAGGGGAAAAAAACACATGGCAAAAAAACCCAAAAAACTCTGAATGCCAAAATTTTGAAATTCTTACTGAGGAACCCTTTGCACACAGAACTTCAAAAGTAATCAATATTCCCTGTACAGAACAAGTGAAACAACCATGGCAGTCTTTTCTGCATTATGCAAATTGCTATAGCAGCATTCTGATTTGTTGAAAATTTGAGGTTGGTCCACTAAAGGATTCCCATAGACAATGTACTGCATTTGAACTACTGCAAATTTAGTTTGAACCTATCCACATACAAATTCATTATTAAAGTCCAAGTATATCTAATCTTTGCCATTGGGGCACTGTAAGAAACTAAGCCTGAGCCCTCTAGAGGGCAAGGTGCCTTGTCTCATCAACTTTGGTATCCTTATGATATGAATCATTCCTACCAAGTTTAATCAAAACCTAGCCATGTGCATGTATTTAAAAAATCACAATGAAAATATTCAATTTTCCCAACCAGGACACTTCAGGAGTACTGCCCCTTAGCCCCCTTGAGAGCAAGGTGACCTGCTTGCTATCCTTCCTCAAGAATGATAAATAGCAATATATTTACACTTAAGTAATATCTTTTTTGAAAAGTAAAAAAAAGGTCAGAGTAATGCCACTTGGATCCTTGGGGGTAAAGCTCACACACCATCTCTTCTCCCCCCCCCCCCCCCCCAACCTCGGAATGGTAGGTACCACATACCCAAAATGTGGAGCCATCGTCAGAAAAGTGGTGCCTATATCTTGCTCTCGCTACACAGGCGTGACAAAAACTATTAAATACTATGAATCCCAGGCATAAATAACAACAGATAATACTCTTGTTGATATAGGAAATTAAGTTAAAGGGAGAGGGAGGCAGTGAAAAAAGAGTGTGAGGAGAAGGAAAAAATTATATGGTAAAATAAGGGAACAAAACCTAAAATGTAAACCTAAACACTTGAATCAACAAAGCAATCAATCTCCTATAATGGGGAGAGGAAGAAAGGTCCGACTTGGTATTTGTAACAGAGAAAAGGGCACCTGATATGTTGTTCTCTTAAAAAGTTGGATTACGGTGACTTATCTTTTTAGAATTTATCTTGGTTCAGTGAAGGCATTATAGGCATGAAGTGTAACTATTTGCCCATATTACAAGGTGCATGATACATGTAGCATTTGCCAGCTATGTGCTGCAGCATAATGACTTACAGTCTGTGCTTGATCAAATCTAGTGACTAGTTTCTTAAACTTTACAAAGCAAAAAATGAAACACAATGCCAAAGCTAGCTTTGACTAAGCATTTAATCTAAGCCAAACAAAAGTATAAAGATCAGACTTTACTCAATGTCTATAATTCCTGTACTAATGTAAGCCTATGAGAATAAAATAACTCAGTAGTTAATTGGTATTAAAAGCATTGAAGTTAGTTAGTTAATTGGTACAGTAAAGTTGGTACCTGACAGATGTGGTGTGAATATTGTACTCTCTATACAAAGATCCTGTAGTTAGATTATACACCTGCACTAAACCAGTTGAAGTACCTGTCCATAAAATAGAGTGTTTCAGGGAAATAAGCAAATGTTATTCTGAAGAGTCAAACATGCATTTATGATACACAATTGAAATCTAAATTTGGGGCTAATTTTCTTGGACCCCTGTTACATCTATTTTGAACCTATCCAAGATTGGTCATGCATATGTGAGCTGAGTTTGAAGTTGATCCGTCAAATGGTTCATAAGTTATCACGAGAACGAGCCATTTTCATGTATATACTGACCAATATGACCTTTGGCCTTGGACCTCGTGACCCCAAAATGTAATCAGATTATTGTCCCTCTTATATGCATACATGAGCCAAGTTTAAAGTTGATCTATCAAAAGTTCTTGAGGTATTGCGAGAACGAAAACAGGACAGATGGACAGACGCACGGACAACCTGAAAACATAATGCCTCCGGCACCCACCTACGGTTGAGGGAGGCATAAAAATCTGACAACTTGAAGTCAACTTATGATTTGCCATTGGTTACTTCAAGCAGAGCTGCCAACCTTTAGGAACAAAAATTAGTGCTATGAATTTCCAAAATTTGTATTTTCAACCAAAAATTCATATTTTCACAAGAAATTGTGAAATGCTGCAGCTCACCGGGGACCAGGGTCAAGGTTAGCAAGTGGACGCAGTTAGAGGGAAGCTAGCTTCAAAGGTTGCCCCTGCAATGCAACGCCGAAACCCTGGGATATACACGAAGTTCTGCTGCATGTCAACTCATCGTGGCAGCTCAGAAAACAATCACAGTTTCAGGGAACAGCATTCATGAACATTTTACGTGTCAAAAGATATATCAGCCCTAAAATTCCGAAAAATCACAAACTGTAAGAAATATCCATTGCCTGAAATAAATTTAAAAATCCAACGATCATTTGTGTTTGTCATTTCTCTGAGAAAGGAATTAAACAGCGGCAGCAGCATAACTAGCTTTTATGGTCCCCCCTAAACCCACCGCCGAAACTTACGAAGCTCCACTAGGCGTTACTTTTATACAGCGGCTTGCATGTGTGCACGCTTTTCAATTCAGCACTTGTGTATGTGTTGCATACTGCTTAACCTGTCTATATTGAAAGTGTGATGCCTTTTTTTTGGTCATTTTTTTCACTGTGAATTCGTACTTTCTGGATTAATTTTCATATTTTCATATTCCCTTCGGATTTCGTAAGAAATACCATTTTCCTAAGAGTTGGCAGCTCTGTTCAAGCTAAATCAGTGACCTCAAAAGCAACCTGAGATGAACTCTGACAAAAGATGGATCATTTTCATCTGTTTGCTGTCCCTTCCACCCGCCCCCTACAAAAAATGAATACTCAAGTGGAAGTGATACCCCTTATCAAATACTAGCCACTGATGACTTCAACAATAACTCTATGCAATAACTGAACAGGCAGCCATACATTACGGCCTGTGCTGTATTTGCTAATAATATTTTGAAGTTCCATTGTCGACTTGAGGTCTGCCATCTTGAGGTAGCCAGACCTAGAGTCGACTTTCATGTGGGTATTTAAATGTGTGTATATATACATGTATATATATATATATATATATATATATATATATATATATATATACATATATATATATATAAACGGATTTTGATTTACATCTTTTTGTCACACCGTGGGCACTGACGAAGAGTGTGACTTCACCTTTCATTTTTGAGAGCTATGCTCCGTTTTCTTTTAAAATCTATGATTTCATTTTTTAATGGCATTCTACTACTAACTCTGATTCTTATATATATATATATGTGTGTGTGTATACTTCAACCCTCAATAACACTGAACCATTGTTTCAGCTGCCAGACCATCCTACAGGTACATTGTATCTCTCATGGATAATCCTTTCTGTTTTAGAAATCATAATCTAATTACCAATATCACTTCCATTTCAAGCTATTTTCCAAACAACAGATACCACTAAAAGGAACATTGTGAACATATATTTTTAAAACATCTTATGTATCTTACCTATTGTGATGAGAGGCTTGTAATAATGAACATTCTTGGTAGTTAATGGTGGACACATCCTTATGACCACAGGGACATCAGCTATTCCACTTGAGAGACCAGTCATCACAAACTTGAGAAGAACTTGGCGGCAATGTTTGAAGTCTCCATCAGCAATGACATCCGGAGGACAGAGGAAGTCAGCAATAGAAGTCTTGGGAAGTGGAATGTGCATTGGTTTAGCAGAGGCAAGAAGAGGCGGGAGGAATTCAAAATCTCCATTGAGTGATGGAGGGAATGGTTGACCAGGAGAATGAAGTGGAGATAACACAAGTTGTGAGTGATTGTTACCCATAGATGATGCATCATGATCTACAGTCATCAAAGACCAGAAGAGTATACGACCATCACTCAACATCAGGCCACAATGACTCTCACTCACAGGACTACAAGCTAGACCAAAGGTACGCATGTGTTTGGTGACTCGTAGTGGGTCAGACTGACACCGCAGGTCATAGGTCATATCTTGACCTTCTAAAACCATCTCTCCACCTGGTATAGAACAAAAGATGAAAAAACATTACAAAAATATTTTAACTTGTTATCTTTAAAGCAGATATTCACTGACTTTAAAAACTGACATAATTTTCATTATTGCATAGTTGAAGCTTAGATCGGACAAGTTTGTCAAAATTCAACGCCTTGGAAAAATTTGACATAATGATTATTACGAACTAAAAATTGCTAAAATCCAACCCCAACATAGCACCTGCAAAAGCCCTCCGAACATCACCGAGCTGCGTGACATCAAAGGTAGGATGTTAAATGCACAAGCAGACTATGTCCCATAACATCTTACACAATTTCAGTGCCTGTTTTTTTTTCATCTTCTCTTCAGTTATTTCTCTCACTTTACTAGCGCTAATCTGAATGCTTTATCTATTGCCTCACTCCAAACCTCGTGCAAGGGTTTATTTGGATGGAAAATGAAGCGTTAAAAGAATAAAGGAATCAGTTGCTTTTAAACAAAATAGACGCCACTGCATTTGCAGCTGCATACACCGCTGCATGTTCGGTGTTTCAAGAGGGATAAATACCGTCCTTGCAATCATTCAGCGGCTTTTCAATTTGAAAGTGTGGTTTCTTTGATTGTTCATTAACCCTTTATCCTGTATATTTACAAACAAAAGATTTCAGTAATCGGAATCGGTTCAACTTCCCTTTTAATAGTGTGAAATATGGGCACATTTGAATACACTAAATTCTTTACATTTTGAGAAATAATTGCACTGCAGTTATGTTCATTCTTTATGGGACGTCGTCTGCTTGTACAGGATTGACCCATTTTGTGACGTCACTGTAACATTATTATTTTTCTGGCAAATCGCTCCTATATCACAGATGCTGGGAGGAGTATTTATATGTTTTAATTTTTGATTACCTGATACATAGCTGATGTTAAACTGGTACGACTGCTATCTGTTAACTAGGCAGTTTCTAGTAATACATCATTTGCCATATTTGTGATTTTCTTTGAATGTGTACAATAAGACTACTACAGATTTCAGATGATTTCTACAGGGAATGCAATAATATAACAAGCACTGTATGTATAGTGTCATTTCATTTCCTCTTTGAGAAATTATTCCAAAATTCTATACCTACCAAAAAATTTAGTCTAGTAAAATGCTTAAACCACCAAAAAATAACACTTTTACATATTCTAAATAGAGATAAATGCTATAAAAGTGCATAAACATTAATGTACAAAATGTACAGAGCAGTGCCAGGCCACAATTGCTTCACCCAACAAAACTCAACACTTGCAATGCATATTATTAAGTATTTCTCAATCCTGCATAAAATGCAAATGAATAAAAATAAACCTTTTCTTCAGTGAAAGTCAGGTTTACTTTAAGCTTGTATCAAATGTCAAGTAGATGGTTAGGGTAAGGGTTACGGTTATACTAACCCGATGGAATACCATGATTTTGATCTCAAGGAGACTAACCTGATGGTGTACCATGATACTGATCTCAAGGAGTCTATCTAACCTGATGATGTACCATGATACTGTTCTCAGGGACTCAAACTAACCTGATGGTGTACCAAGATACTATTCTCAAGGAGTCTAACTAACCTGATGGTTTACCTTGATACTGATCTCAAGGAGTCTTACTAACCTGGTGGTGTACAATGATACTGATCTCAAGGAGTCTTACTAACCTGATGATGTACCATGATACTGACGTCAAGTAGTCTTACTAACCTGATCGTGTATCAAGATACTATTGTCAAGGAGTCTAACCTGATGGTGTACCATGATATTGATCTCAAGGAGTCTTACTAACCTGTTGGTGTACCTTGATACTGATCTCAAGGAGTCTTACTAACCTGATGGTGTATAATGCTACTGACCTCAAGTAGTCTAACTAACCTGATCGTGTATCAAGATACTATTGTCAAGGAGTCTAACCTGATGGTGTACCATGATATTGATCTCAAGGAGTCTTACTAACCTGTTGGTGTACCTTGATACTGATCTCAAGGAGTCTAACTAACCTGATGGTGTACCATGATACTGTTCTCAGGTACTCAAACTAACCTGATGGTGTACCAAGATACTATTCTCAAGGAGTCTTACTGACCTGTTGGTGTATCATATTGATCTCAAGGAGACTAACCTGATGGTGTACCTTGATACCAATCTTAAGGAGGCTTACTAACCTGTTGGTGAACCATAATACTGATCTGAAGGAGTCTTACTAACCCGGGCCCTGTTTCATAAATCAATAACAAGTTCAAATAAGTGTTATAAGCTACTGAAATCCTTGCATCTGATTGGCTGAGAGAAAATTCCTTATAGAGATGTGGCAGTTGTTACTCATAACAAGTTCTTGTGAAACAGGGCCTTGATTGTGTACAATGATACTGATCTCAAGGAGTGTAACTAACCTGATGGTGCACCATGATACTGATCTCAAGGAGTCTTACTAACCTGATGGTGTACCATGATACTGATCTCAAGGAGTGTAACTAACCTGATGGCGTACAATGATACTGATCTCAAGGAGTCTTACTAACCTGATGGTGTACCATGATACTGATCTCAAGGAGTCTTACTAACCTGATGGTGTACCATGATACTGATCTCTAGGAGTCTAACTAACCTGATGGTGTACAATGATACTGATCTCAAGGAGTCTTACTAACCTGATGGTGTACCATGATACTGATCTCAAGGAGTCTTACTAACCTGATGGTGTACCATGATACTGATCTCAAGGAGTCTTACTAACCTGATGGCGTACAATGATACTGATCTCAAGGAGTCTTACTAACCTGATGGTGTACCATGATACTGATCTCAAGGAGTCTTACTAACCTGATGGTGTACCATGATACTGATCTCAAGGAGTCTTACTAACCTGATGATGTACCATGATACTGATCTCAAGGAGTGTAACTAACCTGATGGTGTACTGTGATATTGATCTGAAGGAGTCTAACTAACCTGATGGTGTACTGTGATATTGATCTGAAGGAGTCTAACTAACCTGATGGTGTACTGTGATATTGATCTGAAGGAGTCTTACTAACCTGATGGTGTACTGTGATATTGATCTGAAGGAGTCTCACTAACCTGATGGTGTACTGTGATATTGATCTGAAGGAGTCTAACTAACCTGATGGTGTACCATGATACTGATCTCTAGGAGTCTAACTAACCTGATGGTGTACTGTGATATTGATCTGAAGGAGTCTAACTAACCTGATGGTGTACCATGATACTGATCTCTAGGAGTCTAACTAACCTGATGGTGTACTGTGATATTGATCTGAAGGAGTCTAACTAACCTGATGGTGTACTGTGATATTGATCTGAAGGAGTCTAACTAACCTGATGGTGTACCATGATACTGATCTCAAGGAGTCTAACTAACCTGATGGTGTACCTTGATACTGTTCTCAAGGAGTCTTACTAACCCGATGGTGTACAATGATACTGATCTCAAGGATTCTAACTAACCTGATGGTGTACTGTGATATTGATCTGAAGGAGTGGTTGGAGCCCCTGGAGAAGTGGTTACCAGTCTCCTCCGTACTCTCACGCTGATACTGCCATTATCATGCAAGCACATGAGTACATCTCGTTGCCTGTCATAACAGAATCACAGTACTTTATAAACAAAAATTAAATGAAATTACCAGATTCCACACTGAACAAGAATGAACCTTTTTATAAATAAATAAAATCTACAAGTTTTTTCAAACTTGAAATAAAATATATTGTAATCAACATTGGCTTACATGATTTTAATTAAAAACTGAAAGCTTGAACAAAAAGATGAAGACTGTCCATATTACTGCTTTAATTTTCAAGATCAATACTGCAGTGCTGATCAAAACAATAACACATTTTGATTCAGTTGAATTGAGTTGATTATCTATAACTAAATTTCAAATGAATACAGCAAACACTTAAGATTTGATATCACTTTATTGCATTCATAACAAAGGAAAAAGGTTTACAGAATATAAGTAAACATAAAATCGGATTTAAGATAAGATAAGCCCAGGTCATGACGCATGACTGTCAATGCAGGGCAGTAATATTAATGTAGAGTACAAAATTGATGGAATTATGTACAAATGTAAATGTAAGAGGGCGCTACGAGAAGGATGTAGAAGGATTTTTTTGCTCTGCTAAAATCTCTCCGAATCCACCATAACTAAGCTATTTTTTTATAAACTTCTTACATCATAAGGTAATATCATACCTGATTATTTGAATATCTATCTTCTATTGATCATTTGTGCCTATCTACGTGCTGAAAATGTCAAATACCAGATCTAAATCCGCTGCGAGTACGGGCAAACCCAGTGACACGCCCTATGCTAATACATACGCTACGGAGGAAGCGGTGTCGGAATTTAGAGACCAATTTGACAAATTTTCTTTGAAAGTACTCGACAAACTTGATAATGTTACAACAACTTTATTATCAGTACGTGATGAAATGAAAAATATTCAATCTTCTCTACATGAAGTTGAAGCATTATCTGCAGATTCAGCGATGAGGATTGATACGTTAGAACGCGAGACCCTCCCAGCTATGTCAAAAATGCAGAAGGAATGCGAACAAACTATGCGTGACTCATTAGTCACCATGGAGATTCACGACCGCAAGCAAAACCTTCTGTTTTATGGTGTTCCTCAGAGCCCACGAGAAAACATCCTGGATGTCTTGCGGAAGGAAATTGTCGAGTTGGCTTACCTGGAGATCAAGTCCGGAAAATTCAATTTGTAAATGCCCATCGCCTACCAAGGAAACCCACATCATCGTCATCTACTGATCCACGCCCGCCCAACCCAGACCCGATTATTGTTCGATTTTTGACAATATTCGACCGCGACAATGTGCTCAGTGCGTTCCATGAAGCGATCAAAAGGCCAAGACCAAAGCCAGCCGTTACAGTTCGCGTAGACTTACCACAAAAACTCAAACAAATACGCTACGAACTTGAAAAGGCAGCCTACGACTTACGGAAGAACAAGGAAATGTCAACCAGAATTCGTCTTATTGGTACCAAGCTTATCCTTGAGTACCGACCGAAAGCACAACGTCAAGCGTCTAAGCCGTTATTTCAGGGGTAACAACGATTTATACCATAATTAATCGTATGGTACTGCGACTGAGTTAATCAACCTCGTCTGATCGTATTTGTGCTATCTACATCATTCTTCCAGCCACGTGCCTAATGTTTACAAACACCGATCATTTTCCCACGGTTAATTATGCTAACGTCATCTAAGGAGGAGCATGATCTCCATTACAATGATCGTATACAGCGATGCAGCCTTTCAGCCTTTTCACTTTTTACGGTAACTATGCGCTCCACACACTATTTCACACCATGTGCTCTGTCACACCAGGTTTGTAAATACGGATGCTTTTCCCACGGTCTTAATGCAAATCCTATTCACAAGGATGCACGCCATCACATCTTATTGCATGGATTTTGATATATCTGTAAGCTGATAATACAGCTACGAAGGGGTTTTTTCCTCCTTTTCTTCTTTTTACTTATAAATGTTGTGAAAGACTTTATTTTCGGGCTTGTCAACTATGTTTTCCGCGGCCAGACGTACAAAGAATTTCAAAATGTTATTGTGGCGCCAAGTATAGCGTCACTGTGATAGGAAAATGGGGCAGCTGTTTAAGACATGGTTCACCGGTTCAATTCCCTTACAACGCTTACATTTGTTTGTGACAGATTTACCCCATCTAACAAGGTTAGCCCTTGTGTTAGTTGTATCAGTAACAGAGTTTATAAGAAATTTTAGCACTCTCACAGGTAAGTTATACATTATACTTTTCCAGACAACACAGTTATCTTCGGTTGAGAGAAGGTCTATGAATCTACCTTGAAATAATAAGTTTTTTGCCTGTGAATGCCAAATCTCGGTTACATCCTGACTAAGAAGTTTTTTCGCTTCTTTTTTCTTTCCCTTCAGTTCAGTTTGTTCAATTAGGGAATAAACTGCGTCACATTTAATAATGATTGATTTTTTCCTAACCCATTTCGTCTCACATTCTAGTCCGGTGTTCAAACAAAGATTTACATTTTCATTCGCCCTGTTCTCTCATGGTTATATAGGAAAGTGTGTGACATTCCTTATACAGATCTGAGATAGTCGGAATGTTTAAACCATTTGGCATGTGTACAAAGGCTAACGTAGCTGAACGTGGCATGCCACACCATTTCTTCAGATAAACATTGAAAAGAGAATCTAATGCAAGACAATGAGAATGAGTAATGTCGTTTACGGTAAGATCAAAACGTAACGATGGCAACAGATATCTGGTATATACCTTCAATTTCAATTCGTTATGCACCACAGAATTATCTATATTTTTTAGAAGGTTTCAAGTTTATTTGAAATGTTGGTATGAACATCACATGACGAGAGCTTTTTGTTTATTACTAACCCAAGAAATTTGTGCATGTCGTTTCCAACCTAAGATATCTCCTCTTCCCCAACCATGAATGTAAGTTCATCGAATTTTCCAGCAGAAAGAGAAAGGGAACGACATTTTGATGGTCTAGACAAAGGCCCACTGATTTTATATGGCTATCAATTTGGTAAAGCAATCTTTGATGGCTTCTTTTAGTATGCATTATCAGACAGAAGTCATCAGCAAATGGTGTTGTAATGATATGTTTTCCATCCAAATCGTAACCATATGCTGAGTTAAACTTCAGAAATGGGATTATTGGATCGAAACACAAGATATATACCAAGGGCGAAAGGGGGTCCCCTTGAAAAATACCTTTCCGGAACTTAAATTCATTTAAGACCCAGTCTTTTGTAATTACTCTACCAGAAAGTGAGTTGTACAAATTCTTCATATACAATTGAACAGAGTCGGGGAACCTATGCCTTTGTAAGGTGAAATGAATAAGCTCATGACTAACCGACCCAAATGCATCGGCTAGATCAAACCAGGTTTTATACCTGTACTGTTCTAGATATGCTTTTTGCAGAGAGAGTAATCTCATGCATTACTACATTGTGTTCTGTACATCCATTTACACCTTTTAAAAATACCTTTTGTAGGTTGCAATCAATTAGGTTATTATCTATCATGAAGATTTCAAATCTTGCGGCTAATAACTGGTGGTATATTTTACCGACAACATTTGACAATGAAATCATCCAAAAATTACTCGGCTGTGTGATATCGCCAGATTTGTGTAATAATGTAACTTTACTATTAGACCAATTAGTGGGAGGGATACCAGATTCCATCACCTTGGTGTAAAGGGTAGCTAAGAAGTGGTGCGTACATGGTAGTTTTTTCAACTCTGTGAAGGGGGCATGAACCAGGTGACCTACAAAGAGATTCTTGAGGAAGACCTTCTCCCATCAACTAAGGAACTGTATCCAAACAGCAATGACTGGATTTTCTAGCAGGACAATGCTCCATGCCACACAGCCAGGTCCATCACAACATGGATGGAGAAGACGAACATCCGCACCATGTCCTGGCCGGCTCAGTCACCTGATCTCAACCTGATTGAGAAACTTTGGAATGAAATCAAAGACAGGATGCGAGAACACAAGCTGGCCAACAAGAGAGAACTCTTTGAATTCTTGAAGCAAGCATGGGCTGCAATGACGAGAGAGAAGTGCCAGCAACTTGTGGAGAGCATGCCAAGACAAATGGCTGCCACTTTCAAGAACAAAGGGTATGCCACTAAATACTGATGGAAAAATAATACAAAAACTGGACTGTAAGCCCAGTAGAACACAGAATATCGAAAATAGGAGAAAAAACCCTAAACTGCTAGCCAAATGGAACATGAAAGAACAGATAATTGTTGCTGGTAATATGTTCATTACATTAAGTAATTATTTTATAGATGGTTGTACAATGAAATGCCATACACTTATGGAGATCATTTGCAAACCTTAAAAACACAAATAAAGCTCACTGGTAATGTTATTTATGTGGAAGAAGGAAATAAAACCAGATAAAAGGAAGGTAAACTTGCCTTCATATGTTTTTTTTCATTCATGTAAGTAACAATAAAAATGATTTAGAGGAGTTACATGAGTAATATCACTTTCACAACACTGAAACCCTTATGAAAAAGAGCTTGGTCTAATCATTTTTTCCCAAGCTGTATAACTCACCTGCACGGAAAGACCTGCTGGAAGGGAGACCCACTTCTCTCCATTGGAATAACACTGACTGTCTGATAGATAGCTAGGTCCAGGATCAGAATCTCTCTAGCATAGAGGAGGAGTAAGTGGTTGCGCCTGGATCTCATATAAGATAGCTGAAGACATTCACTTACACCTTGACTTTCAGGATCATCCACTGAAGTGTTAGCTGATTTTTGTCTGGAATAAACACAAGAGTTTCAAAGAAGTAAAATCTGGTAACAATGCACAGGTGTTATTTGGGGGACCACAACAATTTTGTAGGTTGATAGTATACATTAAAGTAAATAATATGATATCCATTGGCATGTGCAAAGTTGATCATCAATGTAGTTGATATTGACAATTCAATAAACCTATCTCTTATGAAAGTTTAAAACTCTTGCAGAGCTTTTAATCTAGAATTATTTGAATCTACAATGATTCAATCTGGAATTATTTAATGTATTCTTGTTATTGTAATACAGTAAAAGATAGTTTAAAAAAATGAATCCTCGACCCCACGCAGTTGAAATTTATGCCTCCACCCTTGCCAGATCAGAAATATACCACTTTTAATTATGGGGAAATATATTAGGATACATTATGAGTACAAAACCAGGAAAAAAAATGGTTGACATTGTGTGAGCCATGTTGGAAGTTGATCCATCAAATGGTTCTTAAGTTATCGTGAGAACGAGCCATTTTTACATATACAATGACATCCATGACCTTTGACCTTTGACCTTGTGACCCAAATCTAATTGCGATCATTTTCCTTCCCATATGCATACATGACCCAAGTTTGAAGTTGATCCGTCAAACGGTTCTTAAGTTATTACGAGAACGAAAACGGGAGGGACGGACGGACAGACAACCCGAAAACATAATGCCTCCAGCACCCACCTACGGTGGGCAGAGGCATAAAAATACAAAAAATGAAGCTGATGACTGTAACATGCATGAAAATGAAAGAAATATACAGAAACTGGATAGCATGCTAATTTTGTTTCATTATCCCCTATGAGAAATTAAATATTACTATAATCTCACATTGTCCTTTCTTATCCTCTTAAAGATAACATAATTATCATTAACTGTTCTTTTCCACTCAAGATGTAGTTTTGTGTTTTTTATGTGATTTCATCTTTTGGACTTTTAGTGCATCTGAGCATTTGATCTATAGTCCATTTTGTGCCTTATTATTCCCCCACAAGAAGATGAATGGTTATAACCTTACTTTGCTTTGTTATCTCCTACAAGCAGACGAACTCTTTTCAATGCCGTTCTTGCTCCACTTGCACTACTCCCTCTGCGATCATTGGCCATGTTGCCAGTCATCTGATTGGTTGCCTGTGGACTAGGTGTAGTGATGAAGAACTTCTTACCATTACTGGAAGGTGCTTTAGCTGCACTGAAGTCATTGATGAACAAGATGCAATCATTCCCAAGTACTAAAATGAAAATATTCAAGTAAACACAATGCTGTCATTGTCAATGTCAATGTCAAATCTCTATTCAATATTAAGGCAAACACCATGAATTATCTCACTCGTACCCCAGAGCAATTTACCCAGTACGTACATACATTTGTATTCTATCCTACATGTATGTACAGGTATATGCTCAATATTTACTATCAAAATAATATTACAATTTCATTTTTACTCATGAATTAAGTGACAAAGAATTCGTCCGTTTTCATGAAGTGACGGATGAGCGTGCAACTTTAAAAAAGTTAGTTTTGAGTAAATCGCTTTCAAAGTTTCAAACCTCAATCTCAACCTCTTTAAAGGAGAATCCAACTCCGGCATCAGCATGCTCATAGTGAATAAAGATGACCAAGAAGAGTAAACAGTGAAAGTTTGAGCAAAATCGAACAATCTGTTCAAGAGTTATGAATTTTTAAAGTTTAAGTAAGTCTCTATTAAGGGGATCCTTGAGTTGGCAACTCTGCCAGCATCTGTGATGTCATCGTGGACAACTCTCAATTCATTTTGTACATAATTTTTTTTTTAAATTGATTTATATGAAATTTCAGGTCAGGAATCAACATAATTCTTCCCAAAATGCTTGCAGAATTTATATAGCCATGTCATACTCAAACAATAAATCAAAGGAATTTTTATTTTTCTTGAAAATAAAGAAAATGTTATATTCTGTGTACAAAATGAATGGAGAGTTGTCCACGATGACATCACAGATGCTGGCAAAGTTGCCAACTCAAGGATCATCATGATAGAGATTTACTGAAACTTTCAAAATTCATAACTCTTGAACAGATTGTCCGATTTTGCTCAAACTTTCACTGTTTACTCTTCTTGGTCATCTCTATT
The DNA here is from genome assembly GCA_029962745.1 of Echinometra lucunter. NCBI lineage: Eukaryota > Metazoa > Echinodermata > Echinoidea > Camarodonta > Echinometridae > Echinometra > Echinometra lucunter. Next base: position 40,178 of record CM057159.1, read on the forward strand.
CACTAAGACCATGCTGATGCCTGGGTTGGATTCTCCTTTAATGTATGAGAGGTGAATGAATTTTATATCCTTGTATAGGGCATATTCTGGACAATGTTCATTATTAATCATCTGCATATTCCTTCTATATTTTAGAAGTAAACAAGGTCTAAACACTGCCGTCATTTTGTGAAAACACAAAATTCAAGGTCCAACTTTTCACGAAGTGTCGGATCTCAGCTGCACGCGTGTTAAACAAATGGGACTTGATGAGCGCGCATTTGACCTAATTTTGCTCTATCATGTATTCAAATCGAAGACGCGCTCTTTTTATTTCTTTCATGAAGTGAGGAACTCTGCCGCACACATAAAACATACGGGACAGATGAAAGTCGTCACTTCATGAAAACTGAAAATCCTTTTACTGGGTATTTTCTTGTTGACGTCATTGCCATAGTTACGTAATCAGACATTATTACGGTCTGAAACTCTGTGAAGTTTAAGATGTTAGTGAAAGATGTCCAAAGAAAAAAAAAAACAACTCAAAATCAAAGTTTGCGATTTTCCTCGTATCCGTCACTTCGTGAAAACAGGGACGAATTATATTTATTATTTAATTAAACAAATATGCTACTTACAAGTGAGATTGGCAGAGTCAAATGGATCAAATGAGAAGCAATGCAGAACATCAGTAAAAGTCTTCTTCCATAATTTAGTTCCAGTATCAGCATTCCATAATACAATGCTATATGGAGGATGTAAAGCAACTAGTAAATCATGTGATGCATCCTGGGTAGATAGCCATTGTAAATCTGTTGGCAAAAAAAAAGCAATATCTTTCATCAACAACTTGATCAAAATTCCTATGTGATAGGCACAAATAAAGCTGCATTCAAGCATATTTCAAAGTAATAATGGTCACCATACTGAGCAGCAAATTAGAGGTTTGAGCAAATGTGCTCCTCCACTAGTCCTTGTAAACTAACTGCATACTAAAAAATAAAATAAAAAATAAAAAAGAATAAAACCTGTCTTCCTTTCCAACTCAACCAATGACTTGTTGCATACTTTCCAGACTTTAAAAAATACTAAACTTCCCTCAAATATATGTATATACAAATCTTCATGCCTAGATATACATGTATACATGCAATCCAATACAAACAATTTCTGAAATATTGTACAAAGGAATATGCACTTGCCATCAATATCAAATATTTCCAATTCCCTTCTGTTGCTTTTCTATTCATCTATTGCAGCAAGAAAACTACATACGCCTTTTTAGCCTTGATTAGATTTTAAACGAATTGAGCAATAATTTCTTTCATCATAAAATGCTAACCTTGTACTGGTTTACTGCCATCTGAGAAACTGGCTCTCTCTGTAGCTGCACAAACATCCCAGATAATGATGAGACCATTTGAATCAGCTGAGGCTAGTCTAAGAGTGTATGGAGCATCTATTGTATGATGATAATTCTCACGAGCCCACTGGACTTTGACCACTGGGCTACGATGCTTTTCAAGTGTTTGGATTGTCTGAGAAGAATATACAGATTAATCTTGTCCATTATCAAGTATAAAAAACAGATCAGATCATCAGAAACTAAATGGCAAATAACATAGTCTTTCAAATATTATGGTTTCAATTTACCAAAACAACATATAGTTAGAGCACTTTATAGGTTTCTCTTTGTAAAACATGACTCTGGTCTTTGTATTGGGTTAACAGAATATAAACAAATGAATTTAAAGGGGTCTGAGTCTAGCCTAGTAGGTTACAAACATGAAGGTTGGACTGCTTGCTATTACAAAAAAAGCATGCCAAAGTGAAAGTACCACAGAATAGGATGGGATTTTGAATTAAAGCTGTTTCAAAGGAAATTATCCCATGTGCCAACCAGCATTTTTAGTTTTTCCCATGCTGGTACAATTTTTTTGCCGTTCCCCCCCCCCCCTTTTGAAGTAGGCCTCAGTCGGTTCGGTTGGTGCACTAGTGCCCGACCAATGCTGCCGGTCACCAGTGCAATTGTTCTGTACACACAAATGCACCAATGAAATACATAAAGAAGATGGCAATATCAAAAGACTTTTAAATTTAAATGGTTTAAGAATAAATTTCTATATTTCTATAAAACACAATTATATTTCAAACTTTAAATCAATGAAATGGAACTATGGAAGTAAGATTAGTTTGCAGGATGCTTTTTCGCCGCAAGATGGCCTGCGAGTTCTATTGCCACAACACACTCAAATCACATCATTATTATTACACACGCAGACATTGTCATTCACCACAAGGAAGTCCCAATCATAGTCACCTACTAAAAACGATCTAAAATGCCAAATTCCAACGTCAAAAATGTAGAATTAGCGCCAATTTCCAAATTATGCTGGGCTTATACCTTCCATGATTTGGAAATGTGGCGTTGATTCTGCATTTTTTCATGTCAGAATTTGAATGATGTCTGCATGCTTGACAATGTGATTTGTGTATGTTCTGGTAAGAGAGCCCACAGGCCATCATATTCATGGTTTCATGATTATTTTTCTAACAGAAATCAATGCATATTGTATAAGACACATATCTCAGAAAAATGTATAATTCAAAACAGGCATTCCACAAGGATCTATTCTTGGACCTCTGTTGTTTCTTTTGTATGTTAATGATTTGCATGTTTCCAATCTTTTCATTTCATTCAGTACGTAGATGATACTTGTATATTAAGTATCCATGACAGCTATGCTTATTTTCCAATCACAGGATTGTATATTAATCCATGACAGCTATGCTTATTTTCCAATCACAGGATAGTAAAGCTGAGTACATGAATAATAACTTTAATATGGAGTAAAAAATGCAGCCATGTATGGTAAGTTTGACCAAAATATTGAGATTTTTCCCAAAACTTCAATAAGTTCCATATTATAGGCAATGCCAATTTTGACCTAATATTCTTAATATTTCAGTTTTTAACACTCCTTAGACAAACTCATTTTTCAATTATTGGTATATTAGCTTTATTTTGGTACAAAATATGAAGTCATTCGTGTATGGCTAGTTTTGACAAAATTATGAACATTTTTCAATAAAATGCACTAAAAGCAGAATTTTTCTCATTCATTTTGTACATGCTCTAGTGCTTCAGGCACAACCCCTGGCCTTCCAAAAATAAAATGCTGTAACTCAAGTTATATATTACCTATATCTACGAAACTTTGCAGACTAATAGCATATTAATACAACTTTTTAAAAGATACCTTCTTCTTTCGTTAGGTTGAGTGGCAATCAGTCATATTTGACTATTGTCGCCAATGACTCTACAGGTTTATTTCACTTCTCTCTATCAAAACATATACCCTATTATTTATTTCATTTCTAGTATTGTCTTTTTTATTCTTTACTTGTGTTTTTAATACCTTCAAATATATAGAAATAATAGTAATCTTTATTTTTATTAAATTGGCCTAAAGAATCACACAAAAAACAACCACTATCTTCAGTCCAGTTCCAACTGCGCTTGCCCTGCTCTTTCCAAGATGCAATCTTACCAAATCGGCGCGGTACGTTGCTCCAATTTTTCGGTCAAGCCTAGGTAACTCATGCATGAACGAGGGGGCGCTAGTGTACCTGTGCGTACAGATGAGTTTTAATTTCAGTGTATGACTTTTTTTCTTTTTTTTTAAGTTCTTTTTGTTTTAAACAATAAGGCGAAAAACACTTGTGGGCTTGGTTAGCAACATGTGCATCTTTCTAATTGTAATAAACCTCTCAATAACTTGTGCGCACCAACTTATTATGGTAGCCTCAATGGTTCTGACAAAAGTCAAGAAATACTTCAGTCTGAAAGCACAAAATGTAACAGCACTACTCTTTTTGGGCAGTGAGTTCTTGACATACGACCCCTTGGATATTATCGTCAGCACAGTGGACAATTATTTCCCAGTTTTCGTCACAGTTAAGTCTTGATATTTAATTCATACTTCTTTCTAACCCTGTAAGTTAGAGCTATGATCGGATCGGATGATCGGAGCCGTCCACATATGCCCTTGATCGGTATCGGTTGAAATAATCGGCATGATCGGCGGTTCCCCTTTGTGTAAATATTTTCTGTCCCCCCATCCTTCCTTGTCCTCAGCTACATGAAGCTGACCCTTCTATCGCATGCACGCTCCTCCCTCGGGAGTCTAGTGGTTGACCTTCCAAGACAGTTTGGAATAGTTTCAGACTATTTTAGTGGTCTCAACAGCTTTCCTATCATTGTCAGCTCTGTAATCTATCCCCTGGGAGTACCATGACTCCGATCCCCTTTCTACTGTAGCTACATGCACAAACATGTAAATATGCTCACCACGCTGCACGCACGTGGTCAGCCTGTTTCAAGGAGGGAGACAGAGAGAGAGAGAGAGAGCGAGAGGGAGGGAGTGATTCGCTGTTGACAGACGTAACACAGGCCTGAATAATTTGATTGGTCTGATGTGATTTGTGAAGGGTGAAAAGTGAGCATGTGTTAACTCTGTGCTCTAAGATAAAACCGCTTGGACGGATCAAACATTATTTATGGAGAATTAACTCTCAGCATAACTTATTTGATCAGAATGAGTCTCGAATTTTCAATGGAAAAAAAATACCAAAAATAAAAAAAAAAAATCCAGGGAATCCCAGTTCTGATTGGTCTAGTTATTTCCCAGCCATTTGCAGATCAATAAAAGTTCTCACACTTTGCCTAGACGGAAAATTTATACCTGGGTAGCTTGAAAAAAACAGAGCATTAATGGCAAATCTGTAATTGGTCAAGTTATTACTAGGCCCTGCCTATTTAATTTTGGATTGGAGAAAGGAAAAGAGGCAGATTGACAACAACTAGCGGGGTCTGGGAGGGTGTAAGAATCAATCCTGGCCAAGAGTTTCAAAACAAAATGATGTAGAGTCAGAATGTCTGGCATCTTGTCCTTATCTCTGAAGTTATTTTATAAACAATCACAAGCGTGTGGGAAGGTGATTTTGGTGACTGCATGCAGGGTGTGAAAGTCTGTTGACCCATAGTTGACCTGACAAGTTTGGCCCCATATAGAATTACGCGGCAAGGCGGACAAAGCACGTGGCATTGTTTTTGTGGAAAAGGGAGTGTTATGCGATATCAGTTGGGTGTGCATGTATGTGTGTGCCACTCATTGGGAGAAAATAAGGTGAATACATGAAGGCCTTCCTCGGGAGGAGAAAGGAGAAGGCCGGAGACTGGAGGAGCGAGAGAGACAGAGAAAGCAACAAAATAAGAAAATGGCAATGAGAGAGGAAAAGACGGAGAGGAAAAAGGAGGCCTTGGAGAGAGAAGGAAGGAAGAGCTAGAGGTGGAAAGAGAAACAGGGTATTTTTGTTCTTTATTGCAACGCAAAATTGGATTAATACATCAGGCAGCTAAAATAAGATTAGAATCAACAAAGTACATAGTCAAAATTAAAACAATTTATACAAACAAAATATTACTAAGAGGGACGAAGAGAAGATAGCAGAGGAATAAGAAAAGAAAAAGAAACAAGAGGAGGAATGAGAAAGCAGAGGCATGTAAATCAAAGTGGAACACAACATTTTGAAAAATAAGGGATGAACAACAATGACAAAATAAATATTGATGAGCATTTCCCCCCCCCCCCCTAATTTTCTGTGAAAGTAACATAAAAAATAATAAACAGCACATGTTTTTACAATATTATGCTTTTATCATCACTTCTTCAAAAAAAAAAAGTTGTTATTTCTTCTCGTATTTGAGGAGCAAATAAAGGGTCTTTAAATCGAGAACAGGAAACAAAGCAGTGGACATGATGGGCCCTAATAACATTCTCGATGCTTTAAAAGTGATTTATGAGCCTGGGAATGAGAGATCGGAATGTTGATAATTTTGACACGCGCCACATAATTTGTCTTCACTTTCAACAGGTGTGGTTCATTCATGGTGATCGCTGTGGGGTGTTTTATTTCTTCTGGTCGGGTGGTTTGCTTGTAAAACCTCGCAGTTATGATGACCTTAGTTGAGGACATAGACTGACGCTCGGCTTTGATTTGCTCTCGTTCAGCCACATTTTGCTTCGGAGTAGCCAGCATCATGGCTCAAATTGCAAGCGGCAGAGGTGCAAAGGGCATGCTAGCGCTGCAGTTGGAAGGTTGGAGCCGATCCTGCCGATCATGTGTGGGGGATCGGCGATCGGAAAAATGAAGCCGATCAGACATGATTGGATCGGTATCGGCGTCCGATCCGATGATCGGTTACAGGGTTACTTCTTTCTTCTTGTTATTGTAAACAGCACAAATGAAATATTTATATTTCATTAATAATTATTTGTCACCAGTGATTCTTTCAATCAGTCTCATATTGTGACAACTTAAAGAGGAATAATGCAAGACATACTGTATAAATTATGTCAATAATTTTTGTTTCCAAATTTACATTGCTTTGCCAACTCACTTTACACATGATAAAGGAGCATACCAGTGGTATTAACTGGCCCATTACTACTGTATATAGGTAAATATGCAAAGTAAAAAAACAAAAACATCTGTTTACTCTACATACATTGAGCAGTACACGAAGACATAAGTGAGATAAGGTTAAATGAATTTCAATGTATTTTCATTATTGTATGATTGTTTTTATTGCATATATCTGGACAGCAGGGGAAAAAATATACGGGGGCTCGGGGCGAATTCGCCCCCGAAATGCCACAGAGAGCCCTGGAAAACTAAAAAAGAGCCTCTGAAATTTTCATAGGCTCCAATGTAAACTGTAATACAATGAAAAAAATTCAGGTGAGTAAGCTCAAAAAGTAGCCCCAGAAAAAAAAATAATAATTTTTTCCCTGCTGGACACCCAAGAAGAACAGCCTCTGGCTGAAGAGGGTGATCCAGCCCATGTGTGGAGAATCAATAAATAAATAAAATAAACATACATACCTGAATACCTTTGGTTTCTATGACAACCACTGAAGTGTGACATCCATATGCAAATAAATTCTGCCATCCCCTGCAAAGTAAAATAAATGAATAACTGAGAATCCTTATCAATACTATAGTAAGGTCACCTACGTTCGACCAGCAGCCTGTGTTTGTACTTAAGGTCCATCAGCATTTGCACTGCAAAATCATTTCAAAAGCATGCAGATAGCATATCACATACACACACAGAGGACACACCCCAGAATTACAGATAAACAGCTGTAGTGTTAAAAAATAATAAATGTCACATTTTAGTAATGCGATCAGCAGTCACTCTGCTGAAATCTGAAAACACACATTTCTCAAGCTAAAAGTTCATGCAACATGGTTATAAAAATGAGCTGCATTTCAAGAGTTTTTCATTTTTTTCTGGTACAAAATAGTCTACAGTAAAGAGCCTTCATTCGAAAACGGACTTGATAGATTCTGGAGAAATGAACCAGTAAAGTTTCGCTTCGATTCCGACCCACCATGCCCACCTGGTCATGATCCTGCCAACCTAAAAAGACGCCAGAATTTGGATCTGAATATAGAGGCTTGAGCCTGTGTTCAGAAGCATCCATAAGTATCCATAAAGAGGGTGGCGACTTAATGCGCACGGACGTTACAGAATATACCGGTAGGATGGGGGGTTGGGTGTCCGGACATGTAACAAAAACGAAGCCTTCTTTTTTGTCTTTGGATTAAACAAAAACTATGCATTGATTTGTGCTAATTATCATCAATATTTGTTCTCTATAATATTGTCTAACATTTTGTGCTAAAACATTCAAGAGACTTGCTTGTGAACTTTTTCAATTGGCTGTTCAAAATCGACTGTCCGGATACACAACCTGTCCGGACACCCAACAACTGGACTGGGAGTGGGAGGGAGATTTCTTACCAGTCACAAGCCCCTTTGTTGAGAGGATGCAAACCTCCAGTGATAGTCCGGGGAGAAATGTTCATCCTAACTTTGAAGATTCTGGACTAGCTGGTGTCCCAGTTCTTTCTTCTTTACAGTCATCTAACTTCTAGACTAGGGAGGGGATGCTAATTTACATCCCAAAACGAAGTCGATCGTGAGACAGATTGGCGACGATCGACGTACTGTACTATTTGTACATGTTATTTACGGTACGTACGTATTTGATCATGATGAATATGCATATCGTGACATCACATCATGGCGCGCAGGTAGTAGCTTAAATGCTCAAACCTTTTAAGTCGTTTCATAATGTGGCGTCTAAATTAACTGTGGGATTGTGTAAACTACTAAATCTAATACACACGCAAACCATAGGCCTTATTCTTCACGGCTCCTGACATAGCCTGAGAATAGGATCAGCGTAGTTGTATAGCTCAAAAATTTATACTACTCATCAAAATTAAGTTCCTGTCTGCAAACGTACACTACATCAATACCTGGCATAGTTATGAATATGCATATTTGATTATCCGCAGCATGGCCGTTGAGGGAGTTCATAGCAAAACAAATTATTTAGGAAATTAGGGTGAGAGCACTGACCAGTGGGTGAGAGGAGGGGGAGGGTTAGGTTTATCCTGCGTCGGTTCATCAAAAGATAGGAATGTTCTAAACAATTAGAAAAAAATAAACCAGTCGTAAATGGAACATTTTAATTTGAAAATGGAAATTTGTTCAGGCTTTTCCCTCTATGGCTGTTTTTGTTTCCAAATTCTATCAATGAAATAAATATTTAACAATGTGGTTTTCAGTTATTAACTATATAAATTTTAATAAGCAATAGACCTATGTGGGTGTTTTCTTGTTTGTTTGTTTGTTTGTTTGTTTTTCAAGGATCTTCTAAGCCATCTTTCCTGGGGTGCAAACCTGTTTTTTAATTTCTAAATATGCAATCTCCCTACTACTTTTTTTAAAATTTATTTTCTTCTTTTGTCATTATTATTGTTATTCTTATTTTTATTCTTTTCATTATTATTGCTATCAACTCCATGTAACTATTATCTCAAATTTGGTCTTCATAAAAATCTGTCATATATTGGAGTGTTGTACTGGTGGCAGGTTTATGTCATCACAATGAAATATGAATTAGAAACACACCACATGAATCATGACCAAAATGATGAAGCAATGGAAGCCCCTAGCTGGCACAGTGGTGATATAACAATATTATCCTTTCCCACTCTTGTAACTACAAACGTAAGTCACACTTTAGGAGCATATAAAACACAACATGTGCTATTTACACCTTCCAGAAATTCTGTAATAACGAGAAAACACACAAAAAAAATCATCTCAAAGGAATATTTTTTAATCAAAAATATAAGTCCAGATCATATAAATATGGTATGTACAAATAAAAATGTCAATATTGAACATAGTTATGAACAGTATCATACAACGAATAGATCAATATTGAACATAGGTATGGACAGTATCATACAACGAATAGATCAGTATAAAAAATTTAAGCACAAAGAGGTACATGCACTTCAAACAAAAACAGTCAAACTAAGATGTGTAGTAAAATTTTCATGCAGAACATTTTGCTGATGCATAGTACATGGATTTAACCACTTTCCTTTAGACACACACAATGCTTTTAAATCTGGAATGATCTGAGTGGAATATAAACACTTAAACATAAACACTATCACCATGCTTAGGAAAGCATAAGTCTTATTGATAGGAGCTCTTGCATTACTGCATTATTTTGACTTGAATAGATAAGAAAGGTTTTTGTTAATTCCTCATCACAATTACTGCTAATCTTAAATTATAATTTCAGTGTGGTATGATATAATAATGGTGAAATGAGTCTGACATAAAATCCTCTAAAATGTTTTAAAAATGTTAAAATGCCATATCTTTGTACCATGATGCCATTCTTTCAGTTTGACTGAAAATATTCCTCTTGTTATAAATGTTTTGAAGAGTTTGTTGAATTTGGCATCCATTCAAATCCTTCTTATTTCACTTTACACTAACGTCCAAATCGTAATTACTACCGAGTATCCAAACCTCTTTTTTTTAGCAATTTAATAGACGATATGTTGACAGTAAAGAACTCATAAATGCCTAATATCCTTTATTTTCTTTTTTTTTTTTTTTTTTTTTTTTTACCAAGACACAATGTTTACTTTGAACAGAAGGTTCTAATGGAGCATGTGAATGTGAGTTGTTCATATGACTTTATATTATATAAACATGTATTAGGCAGGTCATTTATCACACCCAAGGCCTATGAACAGGTCTTTAAAAGCCCTAAAATCAATCACTTACGCCTTTTTATTTCATTTAGAATTCATAGCAAGATATCTGGAATTAATTCTTGGGTTGACATTCTTTACATCTGATTAAAGATGATATCATAATGGTAATGCATGTCACTGACTTGTAAGTGGACTAGTGGCACATATATCTAGCCTGCTGATCAGACCCCCAGACCCTTCATGGATCCCTGCATGTGCTTTACCGCACAGTTAACACCATCCATGGTGTCCCTGCATATAATGAACATGTAGTTAACACCCTTCCCCCTCCCCATGTCCCTTCAAGTACACAGATTTAACACCACCCATGGTATCCCTTCATGTAATCTAACACAGAGTTAACACCCTCTATGGTATCCCTTCGTGTGATTTAACACAGATTTAACACCCTCCATGGTACCCCCTTTTTTACTTTATCACAGAGTTAACACTCTCCATGGTGTCCCTTCATATACTGAACATGTAGTTAACACCCTTCCCCCTCCCCATGTCCCTTCAAGTACACAGATTTAACACCCTCTATGGTATCCTTTCATGTGATTTAACACAGACTTAACACCCTATATGGTACCCCCTTATTTAATTGATTACAGAGTTAACACCCTCAATGGTATCCCTTTGTGTATTTTAATACAGATGTAACACCCTCCATGGTATCCCTTCAATTACACAGATTTAACACCCTCTATGGTATCCTTTCATGTGATTTAACACAGACTTAACACCCTATATGGTACCCCCTTATTTAATTGATTACAGAGTTAACACCCTCAATGGTACCCCTTCGTGTACTTTAACACAGATTTAACACCCTCCATGGTATCCCTTCATGTACTTTAACACAAAGTTAACACCCTCCATGGTATCCCCGTATTTACTTGATCACAGATTTAACACCCTCCATGGTATCCCTGTATTGACTTGATCACAGATTTAACACCCTCCATGGTATCCCTGTATTCACTTGATCACAGAGTTAACACCCTCCATGGTATTCCTTCATGAACTTGAACACAGAGAAATAACACCCTCCATGGTATAAATTCATGTACTTTAACACAGAATTAACACACTCCATAGTTTCCTGTCATGTACTTTAACAGAGTCAATACCCTCCTGGCTCTTGACAATTAAAATATTGCAAGAAAGACTAAGATTTCTAAACAATCATTATTAGACCTTTTTTTTCAAAATGAAGAACAATGGAATGATTTAAGTCATTCATTATCAAGGTGATATAAAAATAAATTATTATATGATGAGAAACATTATCAATGTAACCAAAAAACATGGATTATTTATCATGACAAAAACCCGTTGTTTAAAACTGAAAACCCAATTTGACTTTTGCAACTTTTAGACACCTGAGATTGCAGTAAAAGCCTAAATAAACAAAAGCGCTGAGCAGGATAATCCCCTTGCCGGAGAAGCGACCTTCACAGGTTGATAGAGAGAGAGAAAAAAAGAGGAAGGAAGAAAGAGAAACACGCTGGGGCTACACATGCCCAGTGCACGCGTGACGGGCTAGCTTATGGAGTTAAAAATGTTGCTATAATCGACAATTCTAGGTCATTTTGCTTCGTTCGAAGTTTAATTTGGGTTTTCATCTAAGTTATGAGTGACTTTTGGACAGGGAATATCTTAAAACAGGTGAAAGATATATTTCCTACTTCACATTTCCTTTCAGGCAGTGCGGTGGTAAGAGTTTTTCAACACTATTACGTAAGATGATGAGGAGTGCGGGTGTAATTCGGGGTTGGTATAACCCCACCTAAAATACATAGGTTCCTGTGTTATAGAGGTGTTGTATATTTTAAACAAGAGATTCTCGTAATGTTATCAAGGTGATGTAAAACAATCATTTAGGCAAAATAAATTTCATTTTTCTGAAAAACAGGTGCAAGATTTCATACAAAAATACTCATGGTAAAACATCAATGTTTTTAAAAGAAAACTATTTCACCTCTATGATAACAAGAAACCCCATAGTCTGGAGGAAGTACAGACCTCTACCTAGGAAGTGATTTTGGTATAATGAGCACTTCCCATATATCTAGCCCAATCCACCTTCAATGGCATAAAGGCACAATTTAAAGTTAAAAGACAGTTGTTCAAAAATTTATGGCAAACAAGATGACATCAGCAGTGACAAAAGTTTGTACATATGTATGGCATATATCACTCCACTTCCAAACATAAGCTAAATTCCATGTCGATCCTCTCCTCCTCATGGCCTCAACTACTTATTATCAACCACATGACTTGAAGTTTGGCAAAATTTCAAGTTGAACTACATCATCAATTAGGCTTTAAAAGCCTATTTGCTTCAGTTATTACAAGACATTAAAAGTGATTTTCTTTAAATACATATACATGACAGTTTTCATTAATACTGAACACAGGGAGCAGAGTAGCTATAATTGCAAATCACTGAATCAATTCATCACTGAATTCTGCCATTTGCAAAACCACACTGGGTATGCCTTTGTCTAACACAGCAGTCTGTGGGGTCAAAAGGTCTGGCATTTCCGGTCACTTGTATATTTTCACTTTTTTTGATGCACACAATGATGCTTCTGAAGTGCATAATTTTCAGGACTTCATATTTACACAATGTTCCATACACTGATAGCATGTATGGCCATTAAGTTAAGACTTTTTAAATTTACTCAATGGCTTTAAACTTTTCTTGAATTATATGTGATAAGAATTTTAAAAACCTAAACAATTACCTATATATGTTAAATGACCTCTTTGATCTTTGTCCTTTGACCTTTGACCTAACAACCACAAAGTCTGATCACTTTGTCTCCTCAGTCATGCATACAATAAAGTTGAATTATAGTTCTAACAAAACCAACAAATGTTTATATTTCATGCAGATTGACCTCTGTGACCTCTGACCCTTGGCCCATGTACCTCAAAATCTAATAAAATTGTCTTCCTATGGTGTTGCATACTAGCACCAACTTTGAAGTTCATAATTCAAGTAGTTTTTGAGATATTACTTGGCATGGCTAAAACTTGAAATTTTGAAAGTGACCTCTATGACATTTGACAGTTTGCTTATGTACCCTAATATCTAATCAGAATGTTTCCTAAGGTAATATAGCTTAACACCAAGTTTGAAGTTCACAGCTTAAATGGTCCTTGACATATCGTGTTAAGGCTAAAACCTGAAATTTCAGAATTGGCCTCTGTTACCTTTGTTCTTTGACCTACATACCCCAAAATCAATTCAGATCCTCTTCCTATTGTGATACATACTAGGACCAAGTTTGAAGGTTATAACTCAAACGGTTCTTGAGATATTGCATTAACCAAAAAAGGTTTCACAAATTTTTATGCCTTGATGGGCAGAAGCAGCCATAAACACACTGACAGTGACACCCATCCAGTGATATATTCCTGTGTTACAAAATCTTCACAAAATTTTGAGGAGAGGGGGCAATAATGCAAATGCTATATACACATCTAATTTAGTGTGTTGTATTTTCATGTCTTAATAGTTTACCTTGCTTCTACACAGTATGTATTCTGAAGTTCAACTGTTCAGAAAACCACTACAACCAAATGTCACGAATACTTATTTTCAATGCAATATCAATGTTTGTGTCAAACTACTGTATTTCCAGTCTACTCTATAATTCTATGATATCAAAGCATTATGGAAGTAGCTCACAAGCTTACGCCTTTCTGATAGCCTGCTTAGTGAAGACCAGCCTTCATCTTTTGAAATGTGGAGGTAAATTTGCGGCCCTTATCAGATGAGAGTTGATGATAATTAGAGCTATGACGAGCAGCTAAGACATGGATATCCTGACTAGTGAATTCTTCCATACGTTGTTTCAGTAATCCTGGTAAGCTTGAATCCACATCAAAGGAAAAAGATATCTCTTGGAAGATACGGATCTGATCCACCAGCTTTGCTATCGATCTAATAAATTCAAGAAAATATAAAGGTGTCAAATATCTTTTCTTATTTCCAGTCATTAGTAGTACAAGGTTACATTTTCTCCAAAATCTGTGTCATTTCGTTTCACAATTACACATGGTCACAAATACAATCTGAGTGTTATTTCTTTGTTCACTCATACATGTCTATTAGATTTCAAATATTGGGGGTAAACATACAAGACATGAATCCACAGTACCAAAATTGCATAAAATCAGGAAAAAAGATGTACTTTTAGAAGTAGACTTACTTAGAAAGGGTATCTTTTCAGACTTGATTTTTAAAATACTTGCTTAGGGTGGGTCCATTTTGAAGGTCCATGTACAAGCATGGTGTCCACCATGTAATGGCAGTGCCCCCTCCCCCCCCCCCCCCCCGACATTTACAATAAATTTCTAATTATGTTTCAGTATTTCTAATGGCAATTTTTATCTAGCTGAAATTTGTGCACTGTTTTCTTTGTCGACACTATCCTTTTGCCTACATGTTATTATTAATCCTTAAACCTAAAATGAAATCAGTTCCTCTATCACAAGAAAAAGTCAAAGCAAGTTTTAAGGAACCACAACTTAATTCATATCACTGATGCATTTCACTCCATGACACTTGTTAGTTCTTCAAACGAGCACATCAATTATGTGGTGCTCATCCGGCATCTGGCAAAGAAATTCATGCAATTTAATCCTCAGATTCACCCTGTGAAAGTGATGTCTTGAAACCCAAGTAAGCTATTTTCAGGGTGCCAAGTGACTCTTAATTTGTGCCTGGTTTCATGAAACAGTTCAAACAACATTCAAGTTTGGTGTATGTTCAATGCTGCTTCACAAAATGAAACAAGGAAATAAAAATCAGTCCAAAAGATGAAAATGAAGAAGCATTTTAAGTAGTTTTGGGATTAAATATGTATAAATTAGCATAAATAATGTTAGATGTTGGAGACAATATTTCAAAATTCTGTCTAAAAGTTCCATGTAGCTCACGTTGCTCTACCAAGTGAACCAAAAAAAAAAAACCCTCAAAATTGGTCCACATATTAAGAAAATAAGAATCAGTCAAAAATGAAAATGAAGAGGCATTTTTAGTGATTTTCGAATAAATTGTGCATAAGTTAGAATAACTAATTTTCTAGACAAAATTTTAAAATTCCATGTAGAAAGCCGTGTGTGTACGAGCATTGTTGTGATTTTCAAATAAATTTCACAAAAATTAGTATAATAACAGAGAAAAAATTTCAAAATTCCGTGTAGAAGTTCAGTGTACCTTATGTAGCTCTACCAGATGGAATAAAAAAATCAAAATGGGTTGACAAATGAAAGAGAAGCATTTTTTGTGATTTTTAAATAAATTTTGCATAAATTAGCAGCATGAATTAGCATTAATTTTCTAGACAAAAATTTCAAAATTTTGTAAAGTTTGGTGTACCTCACGTAGTCTACCTGATGAACATTAAAAAAAATCAAAATTGGTCAAAAAATGAAGGAGAAGCATTTTGGGGGGTTTTCGAATAAATTTTGATTAAATTAGCATATTTAATGAGTTTCAAAATTCTGTGTAGAAGTTTTGAATCCCCCACCTAGTGCTATCATATAAAGTAAACAGAATTGAAATCGGACAAGAAATGACGAAGAAGAAGCATTTTGAAATCGTGGATGGACGACGGACACCAGACGCCAAATGACGGACGACGGAGCCATGCCACAGCATAAGCTCATCTGGCCCGAATAATGTGAGTTACTGAAATCTTAGGACCAAAATATGATTTTCATAATAGACAGAGTTCTAAACTTCAGACCTTCATTCACATACACTTCCTACACCAATGTAATATATACCTGAGTTTGGTCCACTTGAACATGCCATTAGTAAGCTGGAAGCCACCTATCTCTAGCTGCTGTACATGTAGTAAGAAGAGAAGTGTAGCAGGGAGTGTAGGACTCTTATTATCTCCTTTCATTAGGTACTCACTATCTCCCTGTAGGAGAACCCTACTAGCATTCAGATCCTCATAGACTGAAACCATCTTAGACGGAAGGTCACGCCATGCCTAAAATGCATAAACAGATCCAATAACATAAGCTTCCAATGCCACATGTATGACAATTTTTCAGTTATATAAAACTTACAATGAAAAAAAAAAACTTTTCTATAAAAAAAAATGAGGATACCAGGTATACTGTGAAAGAATGATCTAATTTATATAAAGAAATACTGGACCTACATCATTACCGATATGTAAGTATAAACTTGAATACTATGGTGTGTACTTCATTTGAAAAGTAATGGAACCAATCATAATGAATACACAGAACAGGATAACAAATGTGAATGATGAACATGATAATGGATTTCAGCCAAGATTTCATAAGGTCTACTCCTATTTATTTCACGAAACAAATCTATTACAATTTTAACAAATATGAAAATGATAGATCATCACAACAAATATCATGCAATCCCTTAAATAAGTAATGACAAACAGATATAATCAATAGAGTTTTGACAAATATAATTAATCATACAATACTGGCCTCTTTATGAGAATGTTCATCAACACAAATATATTGCAATGAAAAACCATTACTTCAATCAGGGGCCCATTGCATAAAACTTACTATAAGTAACTTTGCTATTCTAGTAACTCTTCATGGAATATTGGATTTTGATTGGCTGTTGAGCATGGCATGTTACTCAACACCCAATCAAAATCCAGTATTCCATGAAGAGTTACTAGAATAGCAAAGTTACTTTTATAGTAAGTTTTATGCAACGGGTCCCTGAACCTGTTTTCCTATGTAAATGATCATAAGTTACAGTACTTACAGGTACTTGTCTCACTATGACATTGTCTAAGCCATCTAGGATCTGGACACAAGATGCAAAGTTGCGTAGTTCAAAGCAGGTCTTGGCAGCAGATATAAACTTACTCAATAGGGCAACTTGGGCCTAAGTAACAGAAGGATAAAAACAAAGTTAATAAATTCTCTACACTACGGTCCAGAATCTACCGCTTTTTAGAAGCCAAATTCTGTTTTATTCTGCTTTTTAAATTGCGTTCAACACAGGTTACAAGGAATTCTATCAAGTGGGGGTATACCACCTTTTGGCAACTCGCCCTCTTTGTGTGTACGTGAGTTGTCTTGAGGGCGAGTTGTGTGGAGCCCTACGATACACCATTGCATGCGCACTGTTGTGCAATTCTTCACACGATGAAGTGATGGGATTGCACATTGTCAATAGCTAGCTGGAGCATGCAGCACAGCGCAGCATCGCTTTTCGAGAATACAAGAGAAATAACCAACAAAATTGGATTTTAAGGTTAAATTACAACAGCCTTGGCAAGTGACAAATATGTTGTAAAGAGAAGCCATTCTGCGTCTGAAAATTTTCAAGGACCGATCGTAGGCCAATAATTTTTAATTTGTTTTTATTTCTATTATTTTTTACTTTTTTTTTTCTAACACGCGGAAAAATACCATATTCGACGTTTTACTCTGTATTCCACGATTTTCGTGGATTTTCCGCAAAGCGTAAAACTCTGGACTTTACTCGACACACATGTGCCCTTGTCCAATAAGAGTACAGTAATGTGCTTATATATGTGTAGGCCTACACGGTATGTGCTTACTTCAGCTTAATTTTGTCCACAAAGCAGGTTTAGACCATGGTTCAAGATAAAACTCTTTCATGAATTCGGGCAATTGGCTCTAATCCTAGCAGTCCTGAAGATTATACAAATTCAGCCTACTATGAATGCATGCAAATTTTATGCAAATGAATGCCAAGTTGGAAACAAGATGACTGTCTTACCTTGGCTGAGCTTGATGATACCACTTCAGCTGAAACCCAATGAGAAACAACTTGACTTAAGTCCAACAGGTCTCGAATCTCCTTTCCTTCAAATACCTTCTGAGTAAAGAGACTCTTTCCTTCATTTCCTTCACCATCACTCTTTGAAGGTTGTAGCTGTAGAGAGTATGGAGACTTTGCAGTGTCTTTGACACTGATGCTATAGCAGCGAGAATTCAAGAAGTGGATGGGATGCACCAGGATAAATAAAGCCTACATTGAAGAAACAAATGATATACTCATTTCAGCACACACATTCATCAATTGGAAAACACTCCACAAGAAATACCAATCTCTGAGTTTATTAAATAAAATCACAAATCAAAATAATCAGTGTATCAACCCTAGATAAAAAAAATGACTTAGATTCTTATAAAATCACTTGTTAAGAGCAAACATGAGATCAATTGACTTTTCCTATTTCATGTTATCTAACTTTGTCAGTCACCTCTTAATATATGGATTAAGAAAGAGGGTGATCTATCATAAATGAAACCTCATCATCATTCTAGAGCACACTTCATTTGTTTAGATGTAATCATCCATCCTTTGCACTCTTGAAATAGTCATGACATCCTCGGCTTTCATTATGGGTGTTCCAACAGTCTGACATCCTGGGCTATTAATATGGGTGTCTCAATAGTGTGACATCCTGGGCTTTCACTATGGGTGTCCCAACAATCTGACATCCTGGGCTATTAATGTGGGTGTCCCAACAATCTGACATCCTGGGCTATCATTATGGGTGTCCCAACAGTCTGACATCCTGGGCTATTAATATGGGTGTCCCAACAGTCTGACATCCTGGGCTATTAATATGGGTGTCCCAACAATCTGACATCCTGGGCTATCACTATGGGTGTCCCAACAATCTGACATCCTGGGCTATCACTATGGGTGTTCTAACAGTCTGACGTCCTGGGTTTGCACTATTGGTGTCCCAACAATCTGACATCCTGGGCTATTAATATGGGTGTCTCAATAGTGTGACATCCTGGGCTTTCACTATGGGTGTTCTAACAGTCTGACGTCCTGGGTTTGCACTATTGGTGTCCCAACAATCTGACGTCCTGGGCTATCATTATGGGTGTCCCAACAGTCTGAAATCCAGGGCTATCATTATCATTAGAAGTTTGTCAGAAAAAAAACCCTGTCTTATTAGTCCAAACTAATTATCAGTTTTGGATTTACCACACAGTATCATTTTATATTAATTAGGACATTCTTTCACATACATATATATATATATCTGTTTTTTGTATGGATCTTGGACCGACAGTACTTTATAATCTCTTCTTTTTTTTTTCTTGGATGGAGTTCTATGGAACTGCAGATACAAATAAAGAATGAGTCACATCATAAACCGATGGGGGAAAAAAATCATGATGAAAGACACGTCATATCTACATCTAATTCCAGTTCAAACTCAGTGGAAATAATATTTCAATAATTGAAATGATTCTTAAGATTTATGAAAATTGCTGTACCTTCTTTATTCTACAGCTTGTCAAAAAACAAGAAAACACTGGTTAGATATTTTCTAGAAATCAAAGATGAAAATGAAGGAGCGTACCTGTTGGATGAGAGTAAGAAGATGAGCTATGGTTTGTGAGGTGTAATCACTCATATGAAAACCTTCTCTAGGTTGATGTGGTGCTGGGCTGTAGGCCAAACTTTCCTGTTGTTTGCTAGGTTTACGAATGAAGCAAGCCATAAGACTAGCTTTGAAACCACTAGTCTTCTCACTCTGGAAACTGTTAGGCACCTGCCATGGCAAAGGCTGCTGTTAAAAGGAAAATACATCAATCATATCAACATTATAAACAACAAAAACAAAAATAGCAAAAATATCAATACTAATAAAAACCTGAATAATAATGATAGAAAAATGTATTATAGCCAGTGCATGACTGAATTCGTCATCCGGCTGGCAGAAGGGTGTTAGCACGTGCGTGCACGCGATTTTATACATCTCCCTGGTTGGCAGAACGACCTTAGCTTGAGTACTTGCTGCGTGAAACGTACAGTGTGTGCTCGTTAACACCCTTCTGCCAGCCAGTGTTTCGCCGTGCACGCGTTAACACCTTTCTGTCAGCCAGGAGACGAATTCTAATTTTTTTCTCATCCCTCCTGGCTTTTACTCACCACCGGTTTACTGACTGTAGGAAGATTACTGTCTGAGTTCTGAACTCTTGCTGCAACTGATGTCAGTCCATTCAATGCATCCTGTTGCCTCCGTTCTAGAAGTTGAAGCAAGAACTTACTCTGCTGTTCAACAGGAACCATCTATGACAAAAATTTTGAAAAATATAAAAAATCATCTGTACCTGCATAATTGAAATGGTAATGTTCTCATTCAGCCTAACTGTAAGGTATGACCTATAGTAATGTTCTCATTCATCCCAACTGTAAGGTATGACCTTAGGTAAAACAAGAAAGCCAACTGTAATTATTCCAAAAGTAACCAATGAATAAGGTATTTCTGAGAAGTCATCAAAATAGATTCATAACTAATTACATCAATGACAGAAAGATTATAGATATGGTACAAAAATTATGTGATCATGGGTTAAAGCTTGGACTAAGGTACATCAAAATCCATGCAGTCAATAACATACAATCATCCCTGATAACATCATAGACAGAGGTTAATCAATGTAGTCACTACAATGCAATTATCATTGATCACATCATAGACTGACGTACCTCAATGTAGTCACTACAATGCAACGATCATTACAATGCAATCATTATTGATTACATCATAGACTGAAATACATCAATAGTCACTACAATGTAATCATCATTGATCACATCATAGACTGACATATATCAATGTAGTCACAATGCAATTATCATTGATCACATCAACAGCTGAGGCACTTCTAGTCAGTAGAATACAATCACATTTTATTTTATTATTGATCATGTTTACTGGTATGTGATCCTTTTTGAGGAAGTATTGAATTTTGATAGTATTTCAGATTCCTAGCTGAAAGCAAACATTTCATCAAGATGTAACTACATGTGCATGTACATGTTTGGTAAGCAATGAAGTTGCAAATTTCCTAACTGCAAGGTTTAAATTTTGACAGATACAATGTGAATACATGAAATATTGATGAATAGCCACCCCCCTCCCCCCCAAAAAAAAAAAAATATATATGTATACATATACAGTGTGTCCCAGATGGAAGGAGACCAGATTTCATGGCAGAAATTCTCTATCATATTAAACTATTTCCTTGATTAGATATATATGTATGAAAAGCTCTGCTCCTCTACTTTTATTTGATACATATTACTTATTAATATTTCATGCATGGTTCAATTAAAACAATGGAAAGTGGTGCTTTTTTATTTAGATTTTAGAGTAATAAACGTTATCATTTTTGAAATGAGATTAGACCATGTGGGATGAGACCAAATGGGCAATGGACAAACTGGAATTAGACCAAGTGACAATTCACCACCAACTCTAAAGTTTCTTTTCATTCTCAATGTTTGTGTAAATTTATTCAAGCATTAGGTTCATTGTCAGCTGCAGATCAGGAAAGCTGAATGGCTTCCTACTTGACTATCGACTCATTTGGGAGAAATTAAGCAACGTTTCATTCTACTTGTTTTCTAGCATACCTCCTTCATTTTTTTACATATGAGGTATCATTATAAAGAAAAAATTATGAATTCTTATGTAATGTGTTTCTTTTTCCAAAATAATTAAGTTTACTATCAAACCTAAAAACTAACTCAAAATTACAATTTGTGCATGCAAATGAAATTTTGGTACCACCACTTTCCATTGTTTTAATTCAATCATGCATGAAACATGAGCAATAAGTTATACATCAAATGAAAGAAGAGAAACAGAGCTCTACACAAATGTATATCTTATCAAGGAAATTATACATTATGACAGAAAATATCTGCCATGAAATCCAGTTTCTTTTTTTCTGGGTCACACTGTATACAGTTGCAGCCAAAAGTTTACATATACACCAAGCCAATTCCACACAAAATGTTCACTTACCAAAATCAGAACATCTACTATATCTTTAGAAATATTTGTGCTACCATGACAAATTAGGTACCAAACAAAAGAGCTTTAATATATGCTCTTTCATCTGACTGTCTCTCACCAGGGCTGAAGTATATCTGAATATATTTGAGTATAGCTGAAGTATATATTTCGGGAATGCCTTGCTTTACAATTTACCTAACACCCAGTTGTCTAAACTCCAAAAGCTCCAAAATGCTGCAGCACGCATGGTCACCCTATCCAAAAAACATGTTCATATCACACCCATTCTTAAATCTCTACATTGGTTGAAGGTCAACGATCGCATCATCTTCAAAATCCTTCTCCTTGTATTCTATGCAATTAACGGCTCTGCTCCACAATACAACATCAATCTAATTAACAAATACACTCCTGTCAGGTCCATACGTTCATCCAACTCTGGTTCCTTAGTTGTTCCCAAATCTGTTAAGACATGGGGGTACGGGCTTTTGCTCACGCTGGCCCTGTTCTCTGGAATGATCTTCCCCTGGTTATCCGTGAATGCACTTCAATTGACACATTTAAACGTTACCTTAAGATGCGTCTATTCAATGCTTCCTACTCTTAATTGTTCCTTAATTTATCATTGTAAATTGTACTTTTCTCTCTCTTTCTTTCTTTCACTGCGCCTTGGGCACTCTGCAGAGTGGATTTGGCGCATTACAAATCCCATCTATTATCTCAGTATGATTTTCTTCTAAAAACCTAATATTCGGGCAAAAATTTATGTCAGTCATAAAACTAATATCTGCTCACTTTTGCTTACCAAAAGCATTCCAAATTTGCTTATTTGCTGTAAATTTAGATGAATGGAACAAAAATGAACAAAAATAAGCTATTTTTCAAAACCACATTAAAAGTCTTGAAGTGATGGCTATGCCATTGGGGACCAAAAGTTTACATACACCTAGCCAATTCCACAAAAAATGTTCACTTAACAAAAGTCATAAAAATCTACAATATCTCAAGAAATATTCATGCTATCATGACAAATTTGATATCACATGAGAGAGCTTATCCTGCTCCTACTATTGACTGGCATGCCGTAAGGACTGAAATGCATTAAAGTGTGATTTTCTTTGAAAAAAAATGGCAAATTTGGGGCAAAATTTGATGTCATCTTGGATTCAAAAGAAATTATGTTTCTGCTCATTATTCTTCAAAACTAGTGTTATGCCACCCACTTATCACTCATATTTGTTAAATTCATCTAAATTTACACCAAAAATCAAATCTGAAATGGTCTTGGAGAGGAAATGTGAGCCCAAAAAACATGAAATGCTTTGGTTAAGATTAATATTTAAATTTTGCCTAAATGTCAGGTTTCTGGAAGAAAATCACACTGAGATATACTTTAGACCTGGTGAGATACCAGTCAGATGAAAGAGCATGATGAGCCCTTTTGTTCGATACCAAATTAGTTATGATAACACAAATATTTCTGAAGATATGGTAGATTTTATGATTTTGGTAGGTAAGTGAACATTTTGTGTGGAATTGCCTAGGTGTATGTAAACTTTTGGCTCCAACTGTATATCATGAGAGATAGCATACCTGGTCTGACACGAATGTTACAAGTTCTTGTAGAAACTGAGGGTAAGGCTTAAAGTCCACATCAAAGAATCCTTCTATCCATACATGTAGAATGTCGATAGTCCTTGCTATGATTGACATTGCTACATCGCCATCTCTATTTCTCACATTTAGCCTGAAATTTGAAGAAAAAAAAATACAACACAATTTGAAAAATAGAAAGACAATTCTCACAATGCAATAGGGGTAAGTGCTGCAAACATTAAATTGGAACATTAAGGAGAATATTAATACTTCTAACATGTAAAGATGAAATGATATGTTTAATTTTGAAAGGGAATCATGAAAACAGAATCATTTGTACTATTCATGCTCCTGATATTTGCTGTGCCATCGATAAAATGCAATGGGATAAAATTTTTCATTTACATAATAGGGGAGTACAGAGCTAGCTGAAACATAGTTTGAATGCAACACTTTGTCATATATTTATGATCAATCTTGACCACTGCTATCATTGTGTGGTAGGCTGTTTAACATTAATTGTCCACCATTGCAGAGCTGGTCCCCCAACACTGCTTTGGGTCTTTAGAAAGGTTTTTAGAAATGTTGTAGTTTTGTCATGGGAAGTTCAACCCTAGACTTATTATACAGAGTGACAAATGCATATATTTTTTCTGTCGTTGTTGTGTGGGGTTTTTTTTTTTTTTGTAATCTAGCACAAGGATATAGAGCATTTACCAATAAAATACTTGTTTAACAATTTTGCCTTCAGCTTTGGATTAATTTTGGAATGCAGAAATCAAATAATGTATATTACAGTATTCTGATATCACTATAGAATACAGTGCCCCGAACCCAAAATACAGGAACCGTATGACAAGGAGCCACAAAAACAACAACATAATCCCAACTTACTTGCAAGCAAGCAAAAAGCGACTGGTGATGAAGTCTAGTAATTGCTGGGATGTAGCGAAGTAGTGGTATGTGTAGAAGAAATGAGGCAAGTAGCCATCTAACAATGCTTGTCTGAAAAATACAAAACAATTAATATAAGTAGTAAACATGCCATTTTTTTCCAAACTACTTTGAAACCTATACCCCCCCCCCAAAAAAAAAAAAAGAAGAAAGTTTCCTGAAACTGTCTTATCTGCGAGTTGCCAGTTAAGCAGACTGACTTTTGATTCATTTCATTGAGAATCAAGAAAAGACCATGTACTATTGTTATATACATTTAATTTGATACCCACAAATTTTCAAAGCTACTAGAAACTGATTTCTTCATACCTCTGCTCAATTTATATTTATTCATTTATTCATTTATTTGAACATACCTAAATAGGATAAAAACAATAAGCAAAAGCTTTACATTGAGTGTAAAACATACAAACAAAAATAGAACAAGCATATCCAAATATAGACAATACAGAGAATATAAATCAAAACTGTAAAAACTGGTACATCAATGATGTGGTGCTTATCAAGCATCGGGCAAAGAAATTCACACAATTTTTAATTTTCACCAAGTTGACACTGTGATGAGTAAATTAGCATAAATAATTTGCTAGACAAAATTTCAAAATTCTGTGTAGAAGTTCTGTGTACCTCATTTATGTTTGTAAGATGAAACATAAATAAATTAGCATATTTAATTAGTTTCAAAATTCTGTGTAGAATTTTCAAATCCCCCACCTAGTGCTATCATAAAAAGCAAACGAAATTGAAATCGGACAAGAAATGATGAAGAAGAAGCATTTTGAAATTGTGGACTGACACCAGACACCAGTCGCCTGACGCCATGCCACTGCATTAGCTCATAAGAAGCAAACCATATTAGTCTACTGTATGTGAACATGATGGCTTCATAGCATAAATAGATTTCATCATACGCAGATACATCAGAAGGGTCTCTATGGTTCCCCTGCATGCAGGTTAACCAAAGAATGTGTATTTGTGTATCACCTTTCATAGAAGGAAGAGAGGAGCCCCTGTGATTCCCCTCATTGTAAGTTGGTATAACCAAAAAATGTGTATAACCTTGCATAGAGGTAAGAGAAGAGCCCCTTTGATTCTCCTCAATGTAGGTTGGTATAACTAAAGAATGTGTATTGCCTTGCATAGAGGTAAGAGAAGAGCCCCTTTGATTCTCCTCAATGTAGGTTGGTATAACCAAAGAATGTGTATTGCCTTGCATAGAGATAAGAAGAGCCCCTTTGATTCTCCTCAATGTAGGTTGGTATAACCAAAGAATGTGTATTGCCTTGCATAGAGGTAAGAGAGGAGCCCCTTTGATTCTCCTCAATGTAGGTTGGTATAACCAAAGATGTGTATTACCTTGCATAGAGGTAAGAGAAGAGCCCTTTGATTCTCCTCAATGTAGGTTGGTATAACCAAAGAATGTGTATTGCCTTGCATAGAGGTAAGAGAGGAGCCCCTTTGATTCTCCTCAATGTAGTTTGGTATAACCAAAGAATGTGTATTACCTTGCATAGAGGTAAGAGAGGAGCCCCTTTGATTCTCCTCAATGTAGGTTGGTATAACCAAAGAATGTGTATTACCTTGCATAGAGATAACAGAAGAGCCCATGTGATTCTCATCAATGTATGTTGGTATAACCAAAGAATGTGTATTACCTTGCATAGAGATAACAGAAGAGCCCTTTTGATTCTCCTTAATGTAGGTTGGTATAACCAAAGAATGTGTATTACCTTGCACAGAGGTAAGAGAGGAGCCCCTTTGATTCTTTTCAATGTAGGTTGGCATAACTAAAGAATGTGTATTACCTTGCATAGAGGTAAGAGAAGAGCCCCTTTGATTCTCCGGCCTGCAGTGTGGTGATGGTTCTCACTGTATGCATTGTCAGTAATGGATTTTCTGCTTGCCTGAACAGCATTTCATCATTAGAACTGTGATAAAAAAGAATATGAACTCACGAATAATATATTTACACTTTAAAAAGGGTTATTATTCTCAGTTTTTAAGCCATAATCTTAGGTGAATATTTTCTTAACAAGTTAAGAAATAGAATGCAATACAATTCTACAAAAGCCTGTTTTCTTTATACAAGATAAAAGATTAAGTCTGGCTAATTGATGGCAGTAATCATGTAGAGCAAGCTAGTCTCATTGCTCACATGTTAACACTTGAATAAAGTAAACAGCAGTATAAGTATTTTGATAAATTACTCGCATGGTAGCACCTCCATAAAGTAAACAGCAATCTAAGTATTTGATATATTACTCGCATGGTAGCACCTCCATAAAGTAAACAGCAGTCTAAGTATTTGATATATTACTCGCATGGTAGCACCTGAATAAAGTAATCAGGAGTCTAAGTATTTGATATATTACTCCCAAGGTAGCACCTGAATAAAGTAAACAGCAGTCTAAGTATTTGATATATTACTCGCATGGTAGCACCTGAATAAAGTAAACAGAAGTCTAAGTATTTGATCAATTACTCGCATGGTAGCACCTCCATAAAGTAAACAGCAGTCTAATTATTTGATATATTACTCGCATGGTAGCACCTGAATAAAGTAATCAGCAGTCTAAGTATTTGATATATTACTCCCAAGGTAGCACCTGAATAAAGTAAACAGCAGTCTAAGTATTTGATATATTACTCCCAGGTAGCACCTGAATAAAGTAAACAGCAGTCTAAGTATTTGATATATTACTCCCAAGGTAGCACCTGAATAAAGTAAACAGCAGTCTAAGTATTTGATATATTACTCCCAAGGTAGCACCTGAATAAAGTAAACAGCAGTCTAAGTATTTGATATATTACTCCCAAGGTAGCACCTGAATAAAGTAAACAGCAGTCTAAGTATTTGATAAATTACTCCCAAGGTAGCACCTCCATAAAGTAAACAGCAGTCTAAGTATTTGATATATTACTCGCATGGTAGCACCTGAATAAAGTAAACATCAGTCTAAGTATTTGATATATTACTCCCAAGGTAGCACCTGAATGAAGTAAACAGCAGTCTAAGTATTTGATAAATTACTCCCAAGGTAGCACCTCCATAAAGTAAACAGCAATCTAAGTATTTGATATATTACTCGCATGGTAGCACCTCCATAAAGTAAACAGCAATCTAAGTATTTGATATATTACTCGCATGATAGCACCTCCATAAAGTAAACAGCAATCTAAGTATTTGATATATTACTCGCATGGTAGCACCTCCATAAAGTAAACAGCAATCTAAGTATTTGATATATTACTCACATAGTAGCACCTGAATAAAGTAAACAGCAGTCTAAGTATTTGATATATTACTCGCATGGTAGCACCTGAATAAAGTAAACAGCAGTCTAAGTATTTGATATATTACTCACATAGTAGCACCTGAATAAAGTAAACAGCAGTCTAAGTATTTGATATATTACTCGCATGGTAGCACCTGAATAAAGTAAACAGCAGTCTAAGTATTTGATATATTACTCCCAAGGTAGCACCTGAATAAAGTAAACAGCAGTCTAAGTATTTGATTAATTACTCGCATGGTAGCACCTGAATAAAGTAAACAGCAGTCTAAGTATTTTATATATTACTCGCATGGTAGCACCTGAATAAAGTAAACAGCAATCTAAGTATTTGATAAATTACTCGCATTGTAGCACCTGAATAAAGTAGACAGCATTCTAAGTATTCCTACACTGAACAGGGACTCTGGTTACTCATTGTGACCAATCTTCAGTCCAGTTATCACAAGACGGCAGACAGCAATTACAAAACAAAGCACTGATCACTTTGCTTGAGAAAGTCTAAAGGAGTGGACAAAAGCTTGCCGCAAATATTTAGGGTTGGTAGAAACTTAGACTACATCATATAGTCTAACCATTTGATAAATTACTCACATGTTAGCACCTGAATATAAAAAAAACTATGGTGGTCTTGAAGTTCGCCCGACAATGAGTCATGTGCGACGTCGGATTTCGCAACCCGTGATGCAAACTTTGCGTCCCAGTTGCAAAAATTTGTGACCTGTGATGCAAAAATTCATACACCGAAATGCAAAATTCATGACCTGGGATGCAAAATTCATGACCGGAGATGCAAAATTCATGACCCAGGACGCGAAATTCATGACCCAGGATGCGAAATTCATAACTGGAGACACAAAATTTATGACCCGGGATGCAAAATTCATGATCCGGGATGCAAAATTCATAACCCAGGGCGCAAAATTCGTGACCGGGGTATGCAAAGTTCGTGTCATTGGTCGCGAATTTCGCGACTAGGTCGCAAAGTTGGCCGCGAAATTCACGTCGCACATGACCTGTTGTCAGCAGTCTAAATATTTGATAAATGACTCACATGGTAGCAAAGGAATAGAGCAAGCCAAAGTCTAGCCCCCATTGTTCAGCATACAATATCTCTAGATGTCTTTTAGCTGATTCCAAGAACTCTATCTTTTGATTTGTCTCTGCTAGCTCCTGCTTAACTTTAGAAGCAAGACTCTTGTTCTCTGATGAGACCTTCTCCTGCAGTTTGCGATAGAACTTCGATGTCTTCTTCTGTGACCTTTTCTCTAGGGTTAACTGTTGATCAACTTCCTGTCAATTTAAAAAAAGGGAAGAAAATTCTAACATATACTACTCCTGTTTGCTGAAGAAAAATGCTACTTCTATTTATAACCCAATGTGACGATATATCGTATATAACTACAAACACTAAGAATCTTTATGTCCATGACTTCACTTTGTCATTCAAGAATTCATTCTGATTATCCGTAGATTTCAGTAAGTCCCAAGGTAACAAATCAGGAATATCACCTTTGTGTACAACATCGCTGTATTTGATAGCTGTATTTGGTTATTTACAAACATCTACAATATAAAGTGTATGTATATATATATATATATATATATATATATATATATATATATTTATATATATATAAATAATTTTATTTTAATTTTAATTTTTTTTTTAGACTAATTTTCAATTATATTTATATATATATATATATATATATATATATATATATTCATATAAGGACAACTAATATTGGCCACAACTACAGGCACCGATTAAGGACTCCTCTCACAAGTACCGGGTTGATCACAGCCTTCTAGCTTTCATGTCTATTTTGTTTTCTTTCTTTCTTCAATATTGATACATGAAAACTTACAGATATTTTGCTCTCAATGGAATTCTGTGTGTCTCCACATCCTGTTAGGTTCTGAGCGTATTCAGCTACAGATGGGTCGACTTTGTCTCCACTGAACAAGACACCACTTGGCATGACCAGTCTGCTTTCTTCAATAGATGACTCCATCATAGAATCTGCTAAAGAACTGGTTGCAAAGCTCTGGTGTGTGCGGGAAGATGTTCCTGATGATGTGCTGCTAAAAGAAGCAATGCTATCACGACGTGAAGTACCATGAAAGCCCTGTGTACTGCTAGGAGAGTTCCTTCCTGTTGGTGCCATCCTGGCTTGCATTACTTCAGATTTTGTGATAGGTAGTGTTTTATTCAGTACTGGTGTAGATTGCTGTTTTGGCAAGGGTAGGCTAGAGGAAAGATCACTGGTACTCGACAGGTACAAGCTATCATTGTATTGATCTGTTAAAGAATCATGGCTGCTCAGATCCACATGAGAAGAGTCTTTGGATGACAAAAGTAGAGACTCTTCAGATTTCATATTACTGTTCTGATCACTTCTTTCTTTTGACGTTCTTTTCTGGTTCATATCAGTGTGAGTTTGATTCATAGATGCAAGTTCCTCTGTATCCTCTTCTTCAACACTGAGCAAATTGTCTGTATTTCCAAATGTTCTGCCTTGCGTATCATTTTCTCTCCTTTCCCTGTTTCCTCTTCCACCTCTTCTTTCCCTACCATCCCTACTGTTTCTACTCTCTCTTCCATCCTTACTATCAGTACTAACTTTACGAGTTCTTCTTTCTGTAGCTTCTTCACTCTTGGCCTTACTTTCCCTTTTATTCTGCCTGGCCTCCTGGATATTGCCTCCAATATCCCCCTGTTTTCTTACTTCTGTTTTATCTTTCTGAGGAATCTTTGTCTCTCTTTCTTCATCATGTGATTCATCTTTACCTTGTCTGCCCTTTATTATCTTTTTTGCATCTGCAATAGCTTTATCTGTAGACTTATCAAATACTAAGTCACCTGCCTCTATGCCATTTTGCTTTTGCTTGCTACCATTCTCAGTATCACCTTTGCTCATTGACTTCTTTGATGAAGATGGTCTTGGTTGTTCTGGAGATGACATTTTCTTTTCTGTCCTTGTTCCCTGTTTTTGTCCCTTCCCACCTTTACTTGCTTCTGAAGATTTTCTTTGGGCTACCTTTTCTTTACTTTTTGATGCTCCATCACCATGTTTTGTTTTCATCTCATGTGATTTATGAGTCATCTTTCTTGCAGCATCACCAGATGCTGAAGAACTTCTTTTTCCTTCTGTCCTTCCTCTTGAAATTGACATGATTGCTTCCTTGATATCATTCTCTTGGGAGATGGTCTCTTTTGACTTCCTGCGAACATCACTGGATTTCTGAGCCATTATAGTACTCCTGAATAGAAGTAAAAGTTAAAATGATACAGAAATAAATTGACATATACATGTATGAAATAGTTAAATGAGAAAACAATATATGTTACCTGCAAACCTAAGTATTTACAAAAAGTCTCATTAACACAGTATTCTATAATAGACATAGGCAACATTCAAGTACTTCAAGAATGAATGAACTGTGAGCACTGTCACACTCAATAAGTAGAGTTTCAACTAAGAAATGAGAGTGCCTGGCTGAAAGACAGAAAGGATATATGCTGAATTTATACTTCAAATGAAATATTAAATTTCCATCGTGTACTTTTAAACAGATCTTTGATATACAACCTAGTATTTGTGTTTGGGGTCAAACAAGATAACATGCATTTAGTACTCCTTTCACAACACAGAGGTTTTTATGTGTAACAGAATGTACATTCATAATGTATTCTCCACATAAAAATTGATACGAATGAAAAATTGATAATTACTTGTTAGTAAGTTTGGTAGGTTTCTGTCCATTGACTGCTTCATATAGCCCTTCAAGAAGATCTTCTTCCCAATAAAGGTCACAAAACTTTTCAGTTACAGCACTAGAGAAAGTTGTAAATGTGACACTGGCTAGGGATGAGATGTATTCAGCTGTAATACAAACAAATTAAAACATCTCACTGAGGGAAATACAAACAAATTAAAATATCTCACTGAGAAATCACAAATGGGAGTGATAAGAATAACAAATTTTTAATCTAGACATATTAAAAAAACAAGGAGTACTGGTAACACTAACAGTAACAAATGAATAATAGTACATCCCTTATCTGACAAAAACATGTTTGTGACAATAAATATTCATATATAACATCTGCCAAATGATTCTAAAAATAATTTTAAATTGCAATAATATTTTTTTTTTAAATAAACATTTGATAAAATGTGGAAATACAGCATGTGGGTATGATGTCTACCTCTTTTTTTATAATACATTTTCATGAAGGCAAGTTTCAGGTTTACGGCTTTCAGCAAAATTTTTATTACAGTTGTATTTTACTAAATTTTGTTAAAATTCATTTTAACAATAAAAAACAATGTCAAAACCTGTTTTCAATGAATCTTAAGTACATGTACTTTTATTGACTTGGCTTATAAGAGTATTGTCTGGTGAAGGTCTGATACTCACCCATATGGAGATCTTCTACACCATTCTCCAGATAACCATCAAAGGCAAACGCTTGTCTTATCTGCTTGATAACTTTCTTTAGATGAGAGTTACTCTGAAGAGCATCTACGAGATGTGCCTCCTGCATAATTGGTAAATCTTCTCCACTTGATGTTGTATATCGAAGGTGAACACCACTATCCCTTGAAGGTGATGACATCGATACTGATATTGGTGAACTCGGCATTAAGGTATGGTCTATAGGTCTTGTATCATCAGTGTCATCTGTCATAGGAAGGGCTGGTGTAGAATGGGTCCGATTGTGATGAGAGGATTTGACATGAGGCTTTCTATTATCACCTAAGTGAGTAGGAGTCCTGCTATGGGATGAAGGTGTGTGACCACTCTTCTCTCTTGATTTAGTTGGAGATCGATGCTCCAGCTTTAGTCTCTCAGTTTGGGGTGATCTTGAGGCATTCACTGCACACAAACAATATGAATCTTCATTAACACATTTTGAAAAGTAGAAAATTAACATTTCATGAATATTAGCAGAATCATAAACGAGAAGCTCAAAAAGGTCAAGCTCTGACATATGCCGATGCTGTGCACAACTGCACAATTTCACAAAAAACAGTGCAAAATTTGCAAACTCATTTTACAGAAAAGAATACCAATTTGAATGTTTAATACATGAGCTTGGGCTCAGCTTTGCACATGCCGGTTTCAACCTTTTCAATAAACAATTCTGCCACAAAAATCTTAAAGATCAATCAGTTTTGTAGTCATAATGTAAGAACTCCCAACCCAAACCTATCATGTAACAAGGGTGTACTGAACTCACATTGATCTCTATGCCTCTCCTTCCTGTGATCAGAATCACCATGAGATGAACTACCTGGTGACTTGGTAGGCTTCCTGCGATGTGGACGTACATGGATCTGACTCTTCTCATGACCTACACTAGGTACTGGACTAGAGAAAGAAGACTCACTGCTCTCAGAATCGGTGATCAGATTGGACATTGGTAGTTTACCAAATGGCTTCTTATGAGGGGATACAGAGTACTTTGGACGTTCTCCCCTCTTCTTTGTGTGGTCTTTCTTGCGTTCTGCTGGACTCCTATGTTGATACCTATGGGACAGTGCTGAAGAGTCTGGATCACTGCTGGTATCTACAACCTTCTTCTTTCTTGGAACAGACTTGTTCATACTAGCAGAAGGTGATACCACAGAACTTGGGCTGGAAGTATGTCCCTGAACGGGAGATATCATTGTGGCATTGCTATTGGTAGCAGATTGTACAGGAGATGAGGGAGAAGAACAAGATGAAGTCATATGTACAGGTAGACCCTGGAAAGAAACACCCATAGGTACAACCCTATAGAGCCCTGTCTGTGGATCTTGGTGCAGCTGCACCTGAATTGGAATGTTATTCAAGGTGAGTTGGTTTGCCATATCTTGGCTCTGTGATGCATTTATGGTCAATGCAGTTATATCTGATGCTGATGATGCCTCAATAGACAGAACAGATCCTGTTTGGACCAACTGTACCTTTTGTTTTTCTAGCATGCCTGAGTTATCTGACATGTTTTCTCCGCTTCTCTTTGAACTTTCCAGAGGTTCTGCTGTTCTGACAGTTTGATTTGCTTCTCCAATTTTGTCACCTGTTGAGGTGCCACCAGGTATTCTCTCTACAATACCCATTTGTGATTTCACAGCGTCCTTATCCAGAGGTGTTGTTGCCATGTTTGCTTCCTTTCCATCTTTTGTTTCATCTGTTGTTTCATGTTTATGACAGGCTGTTACATCATCACTTCCTAAGGATGTCTTCTGTAGCATTTCACCACCTATGGATGATTTACATATATCTGCAGCAGCTGTCAAGGAACTCTTACTGGCTGGGACTGGGTCTTCTGAGAAACTGTCCAATACATCCTCAGCATGTGTTTCTTCCTTTGGTTGTAATATGGGTGCAAAACCAATTTCCACATTCAGAGGTGAATTTTGAACCACAGTGACTGGCTTCATTCTGAAGACTGGGGAGATGCTATGTTCATTACCTGACATCTTACCCTCTCCCAATACATTGCTCACTAGGCTTCTTTCTTCTTTTATTTCATTGATACAAGTGTGATCTCCTATCACATTTGCAGATATGTTGACTGGTATTGCTGATGGATCACTTTTCCCAACCAGTTCTTTATGTGTTGTTTTACTTGAAGTCAATCCTGATTTAGGTAATGGATTAGGTGATGAACTTGGAGATGGATTGGGAGATCCTAGGCCATGTTTCTCAAATAACATCTTCAGTTTCTGGTCTGTAGTAAGTTCTTTCAGTTTCTGGTCCATAGTAACTTCTGATTTGATCTTGTTTTCAGAACTTTCAGACTTTTGTTTTTCATTTGTTTTGTCACCTAAGTCATTCTGCTCATCCCGTTTCTTTACAAGTTGCACATTATTGTTTCCCTGATCCATTGCAATAAATTCAGCTGCATCATTCTCAAGATCTTGTAGTAGTGTTGGTGGTGGTTTGTCTTTTCTTGGAGCCTTAAGGTCTAATTTGATGAGCTCCATTGCTTTCTTTGCTTTCACTTTTGCTTCATCCATCACCGGTGACCTGACAGATCCTTCAGTCTTGGTAAGTACAATAGGTGTGAAATGTGTAGTACTGGATACAAGATCACTAGATTTCTGAGCATGTGTGTGACTTGCTCTTCTACTGCGAAGCATTGCAAGATCTTTGATATTTGAATAAGCTGAACTTGTACTTCCTGTAGTATGTAATGTCTCCGCTGACTCTGATGAAGGTTTGTGTTCCTCCTCTTGAATTTCACTGAGATGTGAAAGACTTGTTGTTGATTTTCTGACTGTTTTTGACTGTGTTGCCCTAAAGGCTGATGACTTTGAGTTGAATATATTGCAATTAGCAATACTATTAGATCTCATCCTATTGGAATAAATACTGTCTCCTTCAGCCTCTGACTCTGTTTCCATGAAAGGATCATCTAGCATAAACGAATCCCCATCAGTATGATGTCCACTGGAATGTTCATCATCTGTTCCTCCATGGGAACTGGAATAGTCCTCACTTTCTCTACGGGGTCTCTCCTCTACTTTTTGTTTATCTTGCCAATCTGTCTTCTCGTGAAATTTATTTCCACCGCTGCTTTGCCTAGACTTCATAAACTTTGTCAAGGCATTGGACACTTGTGTGGTTACAGCAGATTGCATAGAGTTAGCTCTCTGTCTATTTTCTGACATGATAGGAGGTGTTTCAGAGTCAGGTCTAGATACTGTAATGATAGGAACAGGTGACACATTTGATGATGACGTACCTCCATCCTCCAAACCCAAGGGCTTTAAACTCTTGTCTCCTGCACTGTATCTTCTTGAAACACTATGCCCTTGTACATTCAAACTCTTTGGTTGTAACAAGGATTCAGCTGTTGACCCTATTGAGTTTCGTTTTGTTGGTGGGTTTGAGTTGTCCAATCTTCCCTCCTGACTGCTATCAGATGTAAAGTGGCTGGCTCCTTTGCTGAAGGAGGAAAGATTAGAATCAGATCCTCCTTTAGATACTCCACTGCTTTCAGATTTTGGCGAAGTCTCTGATGAGTAGATTTTTCTCAGGATTTCTTGAGCCCTTGGCGACAAGTTCCCAAAGGCTTCCAGACTTGGCGGACCAAGATGACCACCAGAAGCCATTTTGTCTTGTCTTATATATGCAGCTTGTAGAACAGGTCCAAGGAGAAAAGTCACGTTCTGAGAATTTTCTGACTGATGGCTTAAGATGGAATTTTGTTGGACAGATGTTGAATCTTGGATCTTATCTTTGGTTGTTTGACTTATGGTCTTAACATCTCTGTCATCTGAAAAATTTGTTTCTTTGCTCTTGTTACCACTGACATCATGGCTTTCTTGTACAAAGCTCTGCTCATGATGATCCTCTGCAAGAAAAAAGAACAATGAGGAAAACTTTTCACTTTTAAAATTGCTATAAAAAGGGAGTATAACACATAAGCACTCCTCAAAATCACTTTTTGGTGCAAAACATTTTCATAAAGAGATGACTGAAGGTATGGTTCACTTAATATGAACAAATTGTAAAAATTAATCCAATCATTTACCCCCTTTATGTATATTAATTTGTGTGTAACTATGCAATATCACATCCTTAGCTGCACATATTCAGAGCACTTTCTCAAGGTCTCAACACTTACATATACTAACTTTTAAAAAAATCTCAATGTGCTTACTATTTGATTTCTAGCACAGAATTTCATATGATGTTTTATATAATTCTGGTTCATGAAATTGCCCTCAAGAGAGCACAATTTTAGAATCTACAGGGTCATGCAGACTTGGAAACTTTCAATTCAATGGAATTAAAAGAAATGCTCCACAACAATTACCAGCACCATTGCATAAGGTATAATGACACTCAGTTTTTAAAATTAAGACATTTACAATTTCTGTAGAGAGTTACCAGGGGATATGCCTTAAACCTTTGAACCCTAGAAAACTAGGGTTAGGGTCTATGGAAAATACACTGAGATCAAATCGTGCTCAACAGGTTAAATAAGATGACAATAAATTCCAAACTGATTTCTCTAGATGGTACAAGCTACTGGACTCACAGAATATAAGACAAGTTTTTCTTCACATTTCATGTTTCTTTAGGTTTTTTATCTTCATGTCGTTATGAAAAAGAACGTGTCCAGAACGCAATATACGAAAATTCAAAAATTAAAATTTTGACACACTGGAATAGAATTTTAGTGAAGATCATGCCACAAGAAGATCGTATATCAATTTACAAGGTCTACATGTTACCCGTGGAATTAATCACTCATTGTTTGAAAAATTAGATTTTCAATAATTTCCTATTTTGCATTCCTGACAGGTCCTTTTGCACAACGACATAAAGATAAGACGTCTTATGGTGCATTAACTGATGTTAACTGAAGGTACAAACCTCTTTCCTTGTGATGGTTTTGAAGTTTATGTAGTGCAAGTTTAGAAAGCTGTGCAACCTCTGTTAGAGTAAGTCTATTACATGGATCATCAGAGATCAAATTTTGAAGTAGATGATAGAGAGCACCATCTGAAGACCAGTCATCCTTTAGATACAGTAACGTCTTTCCTAGAGAATATGTGAGTGACTGATACAGACAAAAAAAATGAAAAAAAAAACACAAAATTGCATCAATTTCAAAAAGAATGTTAATAAACAAAAAAACCATGCACAGTGTATCTTCCAAACTTTTTAAATATGAATAAATCATCTAGTTTTTTTCATCATTTAAGATACTATGGTGCTTGTTCATTTATTTGGTGTACATCTTTTCTTTAAGCTCACATCTTGCAGATTACAGCAAAATGCTTTGAAATCAATTTTTACGAATATCCCATCTTACATGAGGTGGACAAGTTATGGAATCACCCTGGTCACCCTGGACACCCTGGTCCGTTCTTGTTTTGGTGTTGCGGGGTGGGGGGGGGGGGGGGGACTTGTGGTTACTGTTAACGCATATGATTTTGATACTTCATTACTACATGTACGCAACTTTTCTTTAGGAACAAATTCATGCAGATACTCCGGGGGGGGGGGGGGGCATTAGTCACAGGTTATCGGTCATCAATTATTTTGTGCAATATGGGGTATGGGTAATAGAGGAAGGCATTTATGACATAAATATTTTCTTTTGTCTCTTACTTTTACATAAGTTGTATTTTGCATATGTCTTTCTCAGGTATTCATTTTGTATTTGTAACACCCTATTTGTGTATACTGTACATGTGAAAGATGTTCTTGTTGTTATTGTATTTTATAAAGAGTCCAAAAACAATTTTTGTGTTTTTAAAACATGATAATAAAGAAAATTGAATTGAACTGCATTGAATCAGTTTTGTTTCAGGACTCCTATTTTCCATACAA
The DNA here is from genome assembly GCA_029962745.1 of Echinometra lucunter. NCBI lineage: Eukaryota > Metazoa > Echinodermata > Echinoidea > Camarodonta > Echinometridae > Echinometra > Echinometra lucunter. The sequence continues at coordinate 78,393 of CM057159.1, forward strand.
GGATATATTGATCAGAAGAGGATAGATTGCAATGTAAGGGAAAGTAGGAAGAGATAGGCTTAATCCCTCTTACATGTAGGAATAAATTCAATTATCAAAACACATAAGTTAGAGAAAGACATCAGTGAAAGCTTCAAGAAAATCTACAATGGAATTTATTAGTCTTTAATCATTAACACAAACTGGGACCTATGGGAGCTCTCATTTGTTCTGTACTGAAAATTCAATGAATGTCAATTTTGTGAGTTTTGGTGAAGATATGAAGAGTTTGACTTCAAAAAGCAATATACCCCTTTTTGTAAATTTGAGACATTTGCAATTGAAATTGCTAGAATATAAAGAAAATAATAACAAAGTACATCTTACTCGAGATCATAATTCCAAAATTTTTCCTTGGTTTGTTACGAGTGAGGAATGGAAGGCATTTTGGTTTCATACAATTACTAAATGAGAAGGTACTTCAAAAATGTAAAAGATATCCTTAGTTTATCAATTTCTGCAATCAAATTCTTTGTATAATATATTGAAAAGCATGAGCACTTTTATCATTATAATCATTTTCAAGGAAGTACATGTTGTATAGGGTTTAAGATGCTCATCACTCTGCAATATTTCACTTCAACTATGAAGGATACACTTTTACAGAAGAAGAAGAAATGTAATTTCAGAACAGAATGAAGGAAAGGTTTATTACAATGGTGCTTTACAAAGTTCCTTCTTTGCATTTTATCAGTTTTTTTAAAATGCAACTTTCTGTATTCTTTATCAGATTCATTTCAAATTTTCATTGCTCTGTTTCTTTTGTCATTCTCTCACTAGAAAACACGGTTCCAAGGTATGAAACAGGTCTGTTTTATTGTCTATCTAATGATTCATTCTCTCACTAGAAAACACTGTTCCAAGGTATGAAACAGGTCTGTTTTATTGTCTATCTAATGATTCATTCTCTCACTAGAAAACACTGTTCCAAGGTATGAAACAGGTCTGTTTTATTGTCTATCTAATGATTCATTCTCTCACTAGAAAACACTGTTCCAAGGTATGAAACAGGTCTGTTTTATTGTCTATCTAATGATTCATTCTCTTACTAGAAAACACTGTTCCAAGGTATGAAACAGGTCTGTTTTATTGTCTATCTAATGATTCATTCTCTCACTAGAAAACACTGTTCCAAGGTATGAAACAAGTCTGTTTTATTGTCTATCTAATGATTCATTCCCTCACTAGAAAACACTGTTCCAAGGAATGAAACAAGTCTGTTTTATTGTCTATCTAATGATTCATTCTCTTACTAGAAAACACTGTTCCAAGGTATGAAACAGGTCTGTTTTATTGTCTATCTAATGATTCATTCTCTCACTAGAAAACACTGTTCCAAGGTATGAAACAGGTCTGTTGTATTGTCTATCTAATGATTCATACATAAAGAGAAGTAAAAGTGAGAGTATACTGGAAATAAAATGATTTTTGATTTCCTAGTCTTCACTTAACCAATTTCACGGTACTATTAAACTCATTCCTTACCTCATTCTAGTAACTTTTCCAAGAAGTTGTATCCACACAGTTTACTGGCACTTTCCTACAACATACAAGTAAATTCCTATGCTAAAGGTCAAACACATTGTCAGTATTCTGACATTATGCTTCACAGAACTTTTTCCCGTGCAGTTTCGTTCATCACCAAATGGAAAGATAAGATATCCATCTATGATTGTTACAGCAGTACCAATCCATATTTCATCAAGTCCTCTGTGAGTCTAACAATGGTTGCAGTACGCTACCACAGAGAGTGGTATACTTGTTGTTTACTGAAGTGTTCTTGTCTGACAAAATCCCGTTGAAAGGATGAAGATGGGATACTGAGATGGCTTACTGAAGCATGAAGCTTCGTTTACCTGCTGTGATAAAAGCATTGTGTATTTGCTTGTCTAATTTGCATAACTGTGAGGCTCACATCTATATCCTTTCAAGATCTTTCTGTATAAGCTGATATGTGCATTTTGAGGTCAAAGGATTCATCTCACAATACTACCTACTTAATATATCAATATAGGGAGATTTAGGGCTCAAATAAATATACTATGGACCTAGATTATTGAGTATTAATTGCTGTTTCAAAGCCTGACATAACTTGATAACAAAAATAAAATGACCTACATGTAACTTGATAACAAAAATAAAATGAACAAACAAAAGAAATTGTAAATTAGGCTCTAATCTTCATATTTCTGAATAAAAATTGAAAGTGGTTCAATCATATCATACATGGGAAAATGTATCATGAACTGATTTTTTTAAAAAACTGTGTGCAATGGTTAGAGTCAGCCCTGTACATGTATATCACCTTCCAATCCAAGTTAAAAGAGAAATTTTTCTTCTTTTAAATGTAGTTTTTCTTTTTTATTGGTATGCTTAGTTAGTCAGAGGGAGAGAAATAACACAGTCCCCCACATAAAACAAGAGAGTGAAACAGACACAGTGATCTACATGTAAGTCCGTGGAAGATGTGGACAACAAAATACTGGAGTAAATTAAAGAAGAGGGAAAAAGGTAGTGAGAAGAACAAATCAAGGCTGAATAATGAAAATTTAATAAAATATGAATACAAAATGGGAGAGATAAAAGACTGGAGGACGTGAAATGGAAAAAAAAAGTATCAGGAAGATGAAAATTTAATTTAATTGAACTTCTGTCTCAAAAAAAATTTCTGTCTTCTTGGATTTCTGTCTCATATGGATCTTCTGCCTCAATGAACCCTCCGTCTCATGGTATATCTTCTATATAATAAACCTTCTATTTCATGGATCTTTTGTAACCTAAACCTTCTGTCTCATGAACTTTCTGTCCCATGAACCTTATGTATCACAAACTTTCTGTCTCATGAACCTTCTGTCTCATGAACATTCTTTTGTCTCTTGAACCTTCTTCAGTCTCATGAACCTTCTGTCTCATGAACATTCTGTCACATGAACATTATTCTGTCTCATTCACCTTCTGTCTCATGCATGTTCTTTCCCATGAACCTTCTGTCCCATCTAACCTTCTGCCGCATGTACCTTCTGTCTCATGACCCTTCTGTCCTATTTAACCTTCTGTCTCATGCACCTTCTGACTCATGAACCTTCTGTCTCATGCATCTTCTGTCTAATGAACTTTCTGTCCCATGAACCTGTCTCGTGGACCTACTGTCTCATGAACCTTCTGTCTCATGAACCTTCTGTCTCAGGAACATTCTTCTGTCTCATGCACCTTCTGTCTCATGAACTTTCTGCCCTATGAACCTTCTGTCCCATGAAACTTCTGTCTCATGAACCTACTGTCTCATGCACCTTCTGTCTCAAGAACTTTCTGTCTCATGCACCTTCTGTCCCATGAACCTTCTGTCTCATGCACCTGTCTCATGTACCTTCTGCCTCATGACCCTTCTGTCTCATGAACCTTCTGTCCCATGAACCTGTCTCATGCACCTTCTGTCTCATGAACTTTCTGTCTAATGTACCTTCTGTCTCATGAACCTTCTGTCCTATTTAAACTCCTGTCTCATGAACCTTCTGTGCCATGAACCTTCTGTCACATGAGCCTACGGTCTCATGAGCCTTCTGTCTCATGAGCCTTCTGTCTCATGCACCTTCTGTTGCCCTGAACCTTCTGTCTCATGTACCTTCTGTCTCATAACCCTTCTGTCTCATGACCCTTCTGTCTCATGTACCTTCTGCCTCATGACCCTTCTGTCTCATGACCCTTCTGTCTCAAGTACCTTCTGTCTCATGTACCTTCTGTCTCATGTACCTTCTGTCTCATGACCCTTCTGTCTCATGACCCTTCTGTCTCATGTACCTTCTGTCTCATGACCCTTCTGTCTCATGTACCTTCTGTCTCATGAACCTTCTGTCCTATTTAAACTCCTGTCTCATGAACCTTCTGTCTCATGTACCTTATGTCTCATGCACCTTCTGTCCCATGAACTTTCTGTCTCATGCACCTTCTGTCTCATATACCTTCTGTCTCATGACCCTTCTGTCTCATGTACCTTCTGTCTCATGACCCTTCTGTCTCATGACCCTTCTGTCTCATGACCCTTCTGTCTTATGTACCTTCTGTCTCATGTACCTTCTGTCTCATGACCCTTCTGTCTCATGACCCTTCTGTCTCATGTACCTTCTGTCTCATGTACCTTCTGTCTCATGACCCTTCTGTCTCATGACCCTTCTGTCTCATGACCCTTCTGTCTCATGACCCTTCTGTCTCATGACCCTTCTGTCTTATGTACCTTCTGTCTCATGTACCTTCTGTCTCATGTACATGTACCTTATCTCATGACCCTTCTGTCTCAGGTTCCTTCTGTCTCATTAATCTTCTGTCTCATGCACCTTCTTCAGTCTCATGCATATTCTATCTCATAAACCTCCTGTATCATGAATCTTATGGACCTTCGTGTTATCATAAATGACGGTCTCATGAACTTCCTGTGCAATGAACCTCATGTATCACAAATCTTATAAATAAAAAACCTTGTGTATCACAAACCTTCTGTATCATGAACCTTCTGTCTCATGAAGCTCCTGTCTTATGGACACTATCATAAACCATCTGAACCATAAACATTATTTACCATATAAACCTTCTGTCTCATGAACCTTCTGTATCATGGACATATACTTGGTATTATCAGACTAATCACCAATAAGCTTTATTTGGTTACAATTTTTATTTTAGTGAAAGTCTGCTGTAAAATTTTATTTGGGTTTAATATGGGTTGAAAAATGAAAGAAAACCAATGAAATTCTAAGCAAAAAAAAAATGAAAATAATAGAGTGATGATTTCTTGAAGCTGTGAAAGAGGAAACACAACTTGGCAACTCTGTGAGGTACATGGATCTTTCAAGGTCAAACTCCTCTACCATTTCCCCTAACCTGAAAATTTCATAAATTTCATTTTGATTATGGATTCGATTTTTTTTTTCTTCTTCTTCTTCTTACAGGGGCATGAAAGTATATGTGGAAACATTGGAGCATGCATGATTGAACATTTTCTTTAGAAAAAAATGCAGATTATATAAATGTGCTATTTGTATAACATACATGTAAAGTATTTCTTTTCCTATCAAACGAGATTTTCAATCCAGACAGTTTACTTACCTTTTCTGAAATGCCCAAAGTTGTGACCTCAGGAGCTTGAAATTCAGTACCAACATCACCTTCTGTACAACATAGAACAAAGAAATGGAACTATTCTATCAGCATTGCATTTTTTGGAAAATTCTGTATCTACCTACTTAAGTAATTTCTCAATCTTTTGATAGCTGTATGGGTACAAATGAACAATAATTATTTTGGTCATTAGAGAATAAATGGGAATAATAATATAATAATCTTCAGGATAAACTAACAAAAAAAATCCATAAAGAAGAATATTTCCAGGCATTTCTATTCACTTGAAACAAATCACATTTCTTTCCTGTTTAACTCTAGTTTTAATCTTCAAACAAGCAACATTTCATCACTTTTCATCTCTTTGAAGAAGAGCAACTATCATCTCAACTTCATTTTATTCCTTTATTTATCATTCCTTTAAATGTACTCTAAAAGTGCTCTCATCTGCAGATGAAGTGTACACAAATTATTTTCTTCCTATAAAATTTGTACTTCTTGCAAAATTGATACATTTAGAAAGTACAGGATGACATGAGACTTTTGAAATCAATGAATATGTCATTAATCCTTTCATTTTAGTCCATTCTTTCATACTAAAATCAATGAATATGTCATTAATCCTTTCATTTTAGTCCATTCCATTTGAAATCAATGAATATGTCATTAATCCTTTCATTTTAGTCCATTCCATTTGAAATCAATGAATATGTCATTAATCCTTTCATTTTAGTCCATTCCATTTGAAATCAATGAATATGTCATTAATCCTTTCATTTAGTCCATTCCATTTGAAATCAATGAATATGTCATTAATCCTTTCATTTTAGTCCATTCCATTTGAAATCAATGAATATGTCATTAATCCTTTCATTTTAGTCCATTCCATTTGAAATCAATGGATATGTCATTAATCCTTTCATTTTAGTCCATTCCATTTGAAATCAATGTATATGTCATTAATCCTTTCATTTTAGTCCATTCCATTTGAAATCAATGAATATGTCATTAATCCTTTCATTTTAGTCCATTCCATTTGAAATCAATGTATATGTCATTAATCCTTTCATTTTAGTCCATTTTAGTCCAATTTGAAATCAATGAATATGTCATTAATCCTTTCATTTTAGTCCATTCCATTTGAAATCAATGAATATGTCATTAATCCTTTCATTTTAGTCCATTCCATTTGAAATCAATGAATATGTCATTAATCCTTTCATTTTAGTCCATTCCATTTGAAATCAATGAATATGTCATTAATCCTTTCATTTTAGTCCATTCCATTTGAAATCAATGAATATGTCATTAATCCTTTCATTTTAGTCCATTCCATTTGAAATCAATGTATATGTCATTAATCCTTTCATTTTAGTCCATTCCATTTGAAATCAATGAATATGTCATTAATCCTTTCATTTTAGTCCATTCCATTTGAAATCAATGAATATGTCATTAATCCTTTCATTTTAGTCCATTCCATTTGAAATCAATGAATATGTCATTAATCCTTTCATTTTAGTCCATTCCATTTGAAATCAATGAATATGTCATTAATCCTTTCATTTTAGTCCATTCCATTTGAAATCAATGTATATGTCATTAATCCTTTCATTTTAGTCCATTCCATTTGAAATCAATGTATATGTCATTAATCCTTTCGTTTTAGTCCATTCCATTTGAAATCAATGAATATGTCATTAATCCTTTCGTTTTAGTCCATTCCATTTGAAATCAATGAATATGTCATTTATCCTTTCGTTTTAGTCCATTCCATTTGAAATCAATGAATATGTCATTAATCCTTTCATTTTAGTCCATTCCATTTGAAATCAATGAATATGTCATTAATCCTTTCATTTTAGTCCATTCCATTTGAAATCAATGAATATGTCATTAATCCTTTCATTTTAGTCCATTCCATTTGAAATCAATGTATATGTCATTAATCCTTTCATTTTAGTCCATTCCATTTGAAATCAATGAATATGTCATTAATCCTTTCATTTTAGTCCATTCCATTTGAAATCAATGTATATGTCATTAATCCTTTCATTTTAGTCCATTCCATTTGAAATCAATGAATATGTCATTAATCCTTTCATTTTAGTCTATTCTTTCATATTGAAACATGCACATATTGTCCATATTTAGCTATCTTGTCAATAATCAAAGTGCATTACTTTAATATTTTTAATATATCAATTTAGGTATCCCATGTGCTTGGCTATATTAATCAAACAATATTTTCATCAGTGCTGATCAGGGATCAACACTCACTTTTTTGGTAGGGATTCCAGAATGAAATTCCAGGCTCTGTATGTATTGAGCCCTATGTTAATTTTTTTTTTCAAATTTGGGGGTCCTGACCTTAACTTTTAGGGCCCATAATAAATATGTCCAAGGCACCTGTAAGTGTCATGCCCTATTGCTTCTGATCTTTCAAAATGATATGAGGCTTTTTGTTTCTTTCTTCTTCTTATTTTTGTAAAGAATATCTCCAAATTTCATGACCATCTAGGATCTGATTTATATACAAGTGCCATGTGCAGTATAGAGTTCTTGAATGGTACCAATTTGTATACATGTTGATATACAATCTTTGTTTCTGTTTTGATTGTCAGGTTGCTTAGTGAAATGGAGCTTGGTGTGAAAATAGGCATCCGGAATGCCAACGATACAGACAAAATGCATTTAGCATTCTTTTATGCATCTTTCACTCTACTCTACTTCCCTAAGCTATACCTTAATGAACAGTACTCATAAAAGACTACCATAATTCATGAAAATATAACACCCTGTTAAAAATAAATCATCAAAATGATGAAAGCATATAATATAGAAAAAAAACAACATTCATATTCAAAGAACCCATTGAACATGTTTTAAAATCCATAATACTAGTAATCTGGTATGTACATGTACATGTATTTTGGTGTGTCTTATGCATTTTTTTATATGATATAGACTGATAAAATATTTTTGTAAAAACCCACATAGAGCAATATGATGGAAGACTGTGCACTAGCTGGTCTTTTTCCTAAGTCATGTCAAAATCATGACTACCCTTGAAATAAAACATTATAATGTGGTGAACTCTGTGATGCACTCATGACTTTTAGCATTGTAAATCATTATTACTTGTCATCATAAAGTGGCTTCTACATACAAAGTGGCTTCAAAACAAAGCTTATAATTCAAGCTTAATCAAGTACTGTAGAGACTCTTACTTCATCAGTTTAGATCTTTGTGCATTAGTTCACACACTACCAATATTAGAACCTTTGCCTTCACAGCTTATACTGGTAATTAGTTGCCTAGTAGTAGCAAGCTTCTCAAAAAGGCTCCAGTCATGCGGAAAGAAGCTGCATACATGGCTAACCATTCTGTGATTTATCCCTTGTGTCCTTTTGATGAATGGCCACCAGTTAATACCTTCTACATACAAACTGTACTAAAATAGATCTCTAACAGACCATTCAAGTAGTATTAACATGCAGTGAACTGACTCTGTGATATAGAAGATGTGATACATGTACATTCACTCTTCCATGAAGATCGAAAAATGACCCAGATCTTTACAAGATATAGTCACACAATTCGACACAAAAGCATGGAATATAAAGACTGTATAATGACCCTTTTCATTTTCAGTGAGATTCTTTGGCTGGTTACAAAATACAAATATCTACAAAAAATGTTGTAGAGTGATCATAGTCTCTTCCAGAAAAAAAAAAAATGATAGCTGACACAAGGAACCATGGAAACCCTTATTCCATGGAATTTGCAGTCAGTCATGATAGAAATCTGATGATGAATGCTCTGGCTACCAAACATGCAAAACTTCTGGATGGTCTTCTATTCAAACAATGTACTCATACATGTAATCTCTCTATCAGAAAAAAAAATCAAAGTAAGAAATTATTGTGATAGTGATCATCTGGAAACAGATTTGTTATTGTGGTTGCCTTGACAACATCAGGACAGTGCGGTAAAGACTACTAGACTATCAATCCTAAGAAAAGAATAGAGAGGAGACATGGTCTTTGTAAGTGAGACCAAAATCAATATGTGTATGCTTTGAATGAATTTGAAATTGAGACCTGATCGATATTACTGCTTGACTAATAAGGCTAAGCAGATTGAGCTTCAATTCTAGTCTTGAAGTCAGGTAAAGCAAAGAAGATTTACAATAATGATAAGACCCACATTTCAATGTTGGAAGTTTAGCCTAATCATAAATGGTTAAACTTAAATAAAGAATCAAATTGTGCAAATTGCCCAAGTTCTTGAGCCTTATCAGATGAATAATCAGTACATTTTCAATGCATTGAGATTTATTCATACATGAGCTAGATATGACAATTTGAAATGAAGAATACAATTTGTACTAGTTTGATTTGTTTATTCTGAAAACTGCTCGTCATGAATATTGTCACAATTTTTGGAAGTGTTTTTTACATACAGAGTAATGGCAAGTGTTCATGAATATTTAACACTACAAAGCTCCCCCCCCCCCCCCCCTAAAAAAAAAAAAAAAAAAAAATTGTCCTCTTCTGAAATATGTTTTCATTGAGAAATTTTATCAGATAAGGTTTAGACAGGGAAATAAAGATTATCATAAAAGTGAATGTTTCTCCTTTATATTAAAGCATTTGATGACAATTCTAAAATCCTAATGCAATTGCAATGTAAACAGATCTATAATTTTATTATGTGGAAAATCATGTATGGTAACAAAAGTATTCATACAGGTTTGGAATTAATTACATGCAATAAAATAGTTCTAGGGTACTGGTACAGCTGTATCATTTACCCATAAGTGTTTAAGTGTTAAGTAAGTGTCTAATGTTCACTGATGAGTAAGCATTCACCGTTTTCAAAGTTTAAAAAAAATAAGAATTTTTCTTTCAAATTTGAAATATCATTTCAGTATAAAATGATTCAAGTTGATGGGACAAAATATACCTGATACACTGAAAAAATACAGGAAGCTCAAGGATCAGCCAATAATGGATATATGGCTTTGCCTATGCATAGCAGAAATCATGGGGAAAGGGTACATCTCCCAGTGAATTGACAGAGAAAAGTGGGAACCCCCCTCCGCGATTTTTTAAAATGTTTGTCATTACATGGATTTTAGGAGTAAAAAAAAGTTATAAAAATGGTGCTCAATAAATTTACGCTGAGGACCTTTTTTCACTTGTTAGAAAATATCATTATTGTTATTATTCATTTGGCCCTAAAAACAGAAATAAATAGTATATACTTGTAAGTAAATAGAATGAATACAATTATCTTTAGATTGGAGAAAGAGAAAAAAATGTGAAGCATAGAGTAGAGGAAAGAGATGGTTACCTAAGGGCAAGGGTTAGCAAAAGTGAAATTCTTTACTATTGCCCACAGGCGTGCGAGCCCTCATAGGTAACCATAATAATTGCTTACTCCCAATTTGACATAATACAAGTACTTACACATTAAGTCATTATACATAGGTGCTGGAACCTGACAAGTGCACAAAGGGCTGAGGAGACAAGCCAATTAACTCGAGTAATGGCCTGCCTCACCCCTCCCGCCCCCCCCCCCCTTCCAGCGATAGTCCCCATACACTGACACATATAAAAATAATAAAAAACAGCAAAAGTACATGGTTAAAAAAAAAAACAGATCAGAAACTCACCTTCTCTGTTTTAAAAAATGGATGGAAATCACACTGCCGTACCCCCCCCCCCCCAATATAACTAAGTTAGATTTTACAATGAAAATTATCAATCAATTGCAAATCCTGATTTCCAAGGCATGAAATTGAGAAAACACAAGGGTGAGAATGAAGATGATCTCATAAAGTATTTAGCAGGAAAACCAAATTGAAAAATTAACATAAGGTAATCATCAATGGTAAATAAATTGAATAATTGAAATCATGGAGAATAACTAATTAATTTCCTGTAAACTACATTATAGACAACAGAATAAAAATAACTTTGAATTATAAACTTATGTTAAAGTTACCAAACTGGTAAAATAATTTAATACGGGTATCAAAACCACTCCTACTTCAATCCTCATTTATGCTTTTCAGATGTGATGTACACATATTTTCTTATTTTTTAAAGGATGATGTATGAGTGATGATTTTTTTTTTTTTTTAATGGATGATGTATGTATACAGGCCTCAATGAAACATACCCCCCCCCCCCCCCCCCCCCCCCCACCGGATCTCTTTAAAAGAAAAGAACATTTACCTGGTGTGGTAAGTGAAATATTTCCATCTGGATGGAGTACAATGGACTGTGGACAGAGCATAAAGTCATCAATATTCCGTGCTTGAAGAGCTGTACAGCAAAGTTCACAAATTGCCCAAACTTCTCTCTCCCCGACTCCATTGTGCAGGAGATGCTCCCCCGGGTGCTCCGGCTGCTCCCCGTTACGAAAGGCCGTGATTTGAGCGAGAGAGAGTGGAGAATCCATCTCTCCTTTAGCACTCGCAATTCTAGACTGCATTCTATAAAATCACCACAGATATGGCTAAAGAATTCTCAAGAGTCATGATGTTCTACATTTCGTTCATCCAGGATCACTCACACTAATAATCACTGAGGTTCAATCAACAGCTATGTTTCTCAGCATTTACGCCATTCACTCTGATCAGAAACTTTCGAACTGAACTTCAGAGTTGATGTGCGAATAATCGAACGCGAACAGTGCGATATGATGCCATCGTTGATTGATTATCTTGATTCATGGCAATGGCTCCGGCGCCGGGGATGGGACATAGGCGCGGGGGAGGGGGAATGTGGAGAGGAGGGGAGGGAGGGGTCTGAGGAGAAGAGAGGGAGGACAGGTAGAGGAGGAATGCTTGCAAAGGGTGGGGTACTGGGGGAAGGGCGGTGCACAGCTAGAGGACTCGGGAGGAATCTCGCGAAGCACTGACCCATGAACTCAACCCTGTTGACCCTGTAGAAAATCAAATATATTTCTGCAATAAAATCCAAAGTGTTTGCACTCCGAAAAATACACAAAACAAAGGAGCCACGGCTCAAAAAGCAATTTGGCCTTTTTGTTAATTCTTTATTCTATCAGGTTTACAAGACTGTACGACATTGGTAAAACATATTGTTTTCACTCTTCTGCGAGGGTTCGAGTTCCATTCCATACAAAAAAAAAAAAAAAAAAAAAAAAAACACATTGATGAGCTAAGGGGATCGAGGGAATTGGGTTTCCCGGACCCTCCTTTACTTGTGTTTAGGGGTGGGGCCAGCAGCAGACACTCCTTCATCCCATCTCTTGTTACTTTGCGAATCGTGAGATTTCTTTCATTATATGATCCTATTTCTATATTTTAACGTCATGATTCTAGCTATTTGCAAGTGAGACAAGTGAGCAAAAAATATTTTGGTTTTATGAAATCTCTTGAACAGGTTGTCATAGTTGCATGCGGAAATCAGCCTGTTTGGGGGATATTTAAAGTTCAGTGATATAAAGATAAAGGAACTGTGAATGATTTTATCTGCTAATTAATATTTTTAGAAGCCTGCTCCAATTCTCTTTCTCTACTCCCTATTTCTATTTTTTTAATATAATCCGTCCTTGATATCACCGTTTTACGGAGTATGGCAACCATATATTTCAGAGAAAATGTCCATAATTTGCAAGGTTTTAGGAACATTTTAAAGATTATTTTCGACTTGGAAACAATTTCCTTCTGACATGACTTTTCTTTCTTTTTTTTTTTTTTTCTTTTTTTTTCCCTCTTGAAAATCCTGCTTTGATTTCTCACACCTTTAAAACTATCAGTTTTCTAGTGGCAACTTTTACTTTGACAAATGAATGGCTCCTGCTTTGCTCTCCTTATGAAAGAAAAAAAAAATTATGAAAAGGGGGTGAAGTTCAGTACCAGAAGTTATTTCTACAACAAAATATTTCACTTTGTTGAAAAAAGAAGAAAAAACGTTGTGTTCTTGGCGATCTTGCCCAAATTAATTTTATGTATTTCAGTGATAGGCCAACAAACTACATGCACAAAATATTTTTTACCAGCATCTAATGGACACCTTCTTTTCCAGAACCAGAGGCAAATGTGTTAGCTGTTGGTTACTTTTCTCTTATTCTATTTGATACTTTAGCTTTTCTTTATGTCTTCATGAAATGGTATGAATTAGAATAAATGAGTTCACATGCCTGCTATAATGAAAATCTTCTTGGTTTCTCACACATATGTGTAGCAGCTTTCATGTGCATAAAGTTACTGTTTGAAGTCTGGATTTACCTAAATTGTTCATAGAAGAATAAATCACAGGCAAATTTCAGTCAGTGTCATGGTGCAAGAGGGTTGGCTATCAGTTCCTGTACTTTTCACTTTTTATTTTCATCATGCTATAAATGAAGTTCTCATTTTCTGGTCTGACTTCCATACCCCCCCCCCCCCCCCCCCACCCCAACTATGAGCACACTGAATTCAGTATTATGGACAAGAACAATGGATATAATAACTACACACTCACAGAATGGTATTTGAATGAGATTTGTGATTTAATAGAAAAGTGTTGACTGGACAAGCCAGTATTACCATTGTAGAATCAATTCATTGGAGCTAATACTGTAAAATATGACACCATACTATGAGAGGATGGCAGTCCTGTACAAATAATAATCACATCAACAATTGATATACTTTCTTTCATCATATAGTGATTTCACTTAGATTGAACTTTAAACAATACAACATTCCAAGTCAATGTGATAAAAGATATTCAATCCCTGCCTGAAAATATTCATGAAATGTTTCTTTACAATAAAGTTCATTAAAACCAATAAGATCAGCCAAGTTATGCTCGCTACACTCCCAGTTTTCATGAATGTACTCAATATTGCATTTGATAAAATTATCATGAAATATGAATTCTATATACAACTTGAGATAAATGATTTGAATGGCTCTGAGTACACCATTCCAAGACACTTGTTAATAGGGTGGACATGTAGAAATAAAAGGAGTTGTCAATTTACATCTGTTGTCTATCTTAAAAGATTCTTGACTTGTATTACTGATTCAATAAAGTGGAAGAAAATCATTTAATACTCTTCTCTAAAACTTGTACCTGACACTGTCCTATCAAACTTTTTTTTTTTCTTCTGCATGACAGTTACTATGTTTTGGTGTGCCTGAAAATATAGAGCTAAAGATTGCAAATAATAATCAATCATTGGCATTAATTGTTTTGAAACACTAGAAAACTCAGTAAATGATCTTCTTTTTAGCATGTGTATGGTAATTATCTATTCAAAATATGTTAATTAGACAATAACTGCATGGAAAATGCACATTCAAGTGGGCTTCCATAAATACCAATCACACATTGCATTTCCCAAGTAAATTCTGAGCAAATACATTAACTGTAAGGAACAGACTTCATATTTCTATCACGCAATGATCTACATCCACATACCTAGGATAACAAAGAGAGATGAACTACATGTAATTCATCAACATCATTTATAGTTAGACCAGTATATATATTTTCATTAATATCAATTTTTCATACTTCAAATATTTGCTAGTTCAGTGCTTAAGTTACAAAACATATCTGAAAACAATTCTCAGTGTTTCAATAAGATTTTTCTTTTCTTTGGTGAAGGTGCATTGTCCTAAACTGATCACTGATTAGAATGAACATAAGGACATGGTATCACAGAATGGAAATCAGATGGCATAAGGAAGGCATTGCCCTTCAATGATCACTGATCAGAATGAACATAAGGACATGGTATCACAGGATGGAAATCAGACGGCCTGAGAGAGCCACTAGGAACTAGCAAAACATCACAGGCGAGTACTTCCAGTAATTGATTTATGACATTGCTTATACTCTCTCTCATCACAGAAATGTAGCGATAAAAACAATCCCAAAAGAGTAAGCATATGCGTACTATCAATATGACATCATATTATGGTCAATTTTATGAACCGGCAAATTGCATGCAGTACACAGAAAGACGAATTGGAGGAAAACACATTTATAGATTTAGGCGTTTTTAAATAATTGAATTTGCTTTCTTTGCAGTTATTTCATGTATTGATATATACATTGAAAGAAAGCATATCACTTTAATTTTAAAATGGTGTATATTATCATGTACATTAATACACAATAAGGAAGCAGCAGCCATTCAAACTTGATTCGACATTTCATATAAACATTTTCTCCAAAGCACATTTCTGCACACATGTGGATTCATCGGTTCAAAAAATGACAATAATATTGACGGAACCTTTGACTGTACTTCATCACACTGGTGTTCATATTATAGTCCATGTATTTGGCACTAGATTTTATGAATACAATAGAAGTCAACAAAACTCACCACTTGCATATATATAAAATTGAACACATTAGTCAAGAGCATCAATATGACCACTAGAATGTTGACAAGTACAAGAAGAAACAGATGACATGTTTTTATTCTCCAACAGAGACATTGGATATAAACTTGATGTCAAATGATCTCACCATGTACTGTGAAAATCTTTTTTTTTTTTAAATCAAGGTATTTCATGTTTTGTTGCAAGGTTTTATATAGTTCAACAAATTATATGATCCAGGAGATGTATTTTGAAAACCCACTTGACTTTTCTTTCAATTTCCTTCAAAACCCCAAGTCCACTGAGTGCTAATAGACAACCAAATTGGTATTGTGAAAACTCACTAATAGCGGTCAATCAAATTGCACCTCATCAGTATGTGTTTCCCCCTTTTTAAACCGTTTCAACCAATCAGAGGTGCCGAAACACAGGAAAAAGTGGTGGATTAGCATTCCCCCCCCCCCCCCCACTTCAAAACAACAAAATGCCTAGTGAAGTGCTGCCTGTACAAGCTAATGTGAAATGAAATCTGGAGGCCTTGTGATAAATCAACTGAACTTGATTTAAAAGATTTACAAAATGTTCCATATTAACACTGAGACTGCTCTGACAAACTAGAATATATGGGGGAAAATCCCATTTAATCAAGCATTACATCCTGACAACTGAATTGCCATTATATTTCATGAAAAGTACAATAAAAGAGTGCCGTGTCTTTTTTTTTTTAAAGAGGACTTCAGAAACCTAATGGGTCTTTTATCTTTCTAACCACAATTGAATGCTAACAGAGTTTTCAGAATACCATAATTCTTTCAAAACTCGTTATTTAACTATTGCACATAGATCAGAGTATTGCAATGTAGCTTACAAACAACACACCTCCTCAAAACTAAAAATCAGACTTAAGTAAGCTTTCAGAATACCAATTTGTAATGAAGCTCTGAATGCTAACTGAGCATTAAGAATACACCCCCAGAAAACTTCCTAATTAGTAGTAACTGGCCAAATATAATATATGAAAACCATATATAACCCAAGAAGCATTTCTTCTTGTCTTTCCCCTATGATACAAAACATAGATGGTCAGCTCGGATGTACATGACTGATATAGTAAAGACAATACCCAGTCATGGTATCTAAAAATAAAATTGCATTGAAATGTATAATATATTGTTGGACATGTATTTAAAAGAAATAAAATAAAGGGGCTGGATATTTAGATGGTGAGTTATAGTTCCAGTGAATTTCAATGTCAATACCATTTAAGTATAACAAAACAATTTGCCAAAGCTCACCTCAAGTAATCTCAGAGAGGATTAAACAAAGGATACATGTCACTATAAGTTTGATTCATTCCAAGTTTGATTCATTTCAGTCACATGTTGGAATTTACCTTCTGGTCAAAATATGAAGTATTCTTTTAACCTCATTTGCTTAATATTCAACTCTGAGGAAGAGAACAAGTAATAAAAGTACCCTAGAAATCCTAGTAGTTTGCTATTCAACAACAGATTCAAAGAAATCTGATGAACAGTTTTCACAACTCAGTGAAAATCTTCATGGTCTTTAAACATACATACTGTATATGAGAAGGCATTATTCAACATGTGTAGTACAGTGTACCATTGGTAATACCCCCATCTCACTAAAAGGAGATTCCGCTGAAATCCTCAAAAATCGACAAAGCGTGGTGGATCGTGGCTTGAGCCTTTTAAATCTTCTCAGTCGTATCATGAGCCTTTCTGAAGCGCCAATGATCACCACCATCGCCCTGGTCGCCACCAAGTTTTGAACATGTTCAAAACTTCCGTAGCGAGAGCGCCATGAACGCCATGAGCGCCATCATCGTCTTAAAAGCGTATTAAAAATGGCATGCCCGTAGCTCTAACGTATCAGCAACCCCTAAAGCGTACTTTAAGTGCATTGAAAGTGGCTCCTATCGCCTGCACTTTCAGGCCCTTCCCAAGACGATTTTTTCCTTAGTCATGTTTCTGCGCATCTCATCCGCGCATCCTGGCTGGTAGTGTTACGTCATCATAACAGCAGTGCAATCACCGCGCAGATCAAAAAAGGAGTTGGAGGGCGCTTCTGACACGCTTTGCAAATTTTCACTAATCGCCACGGATCGCCATGGTCACCATGATCGCCTCTCTAGTGAGATGGGGACCTAAGCATTTCAGAGCAGCAGAATTAAAATCCTGCATGAGGCTTATGAAAATTGCTGACAATCTGTGCTGTCCTCCTAGTCCTTGTAAGCATCATTTCTCTGTGTTGTCTGGTTTGACAATCTGGAATGTGATAAGGTACTCTGGAAATGCCTGCAAAGATAATAAGAAACAAAAAAAAAATGTGTTTTGTTAATTCATATATGCAATTAAACCAGCTTCATACTATATCATATACAAAAGTACTGACCACATTTGTTTCCAGTTAGCATTATCAGCATTGTTTGGCAGGTTACGGCAAACAATGCTGATAATGCTAATTGGAAACAAATGTGGTCAGTACTATAATTTTCAGTATTGTAGCCATGAGACAAAGTTGTTTGGAATGAATAAATTGCTCTCATGTTATCATAGTTATAAGGATTCTTTAAGAAATATATAATTTCTATGACCGATGACCTCTTGATCAATTCAGTTGGAATACGAATAATGCATGTCCTCTATACATGAATTAAAAAAAGAAAGTTAACTCTTTGTGTGCTGAATTATTTCCAATTTCAATTTTAATTTCCAATACAAAGCTATAGATTAATGACTGGACATGAAAGCCGATCAAGAAAGGAATATAAACAATTAAAAGTGAATGCTGCCATCTCCAGAGAAATCAATATATTTTGTGCAGATATTATAAGCTCCGTGATTGAACGTAAAATGCGAACTTCACTTGCTGCCGATAGTGCAGGGGTGCAAACTTTGCACATTCTCAATGTGTTCAGAGCATCTTGTTCAGATTTTCTTTCCATAAATTCCCTACTACTTCAAAGTCAGGCTTAAGGTTACATGTACAGTATCTAACAAAAGTCAGTACACCCTTTACAAACATTAACAATTCCAATGTAACTTCTTCAATATTAAAAGCACAAGCCTTACTACTATGACATACAAGTTATGTATTCCACAAAAACAATGTAATATCTTAAGAATATTTTCAAATTGGTGGCAACAAAAGTTAGTACACCGTAGCTATTTGCAAAGGGTACACACATTTCTGTTGGATACTGTATAGTGTATCAGAGCATTTATTAAGTACCTGTTCTCCTCTGTAGATGACATACTCAGCATAAGCCAAACCACCTACACTGGGTCTACCAATAACAGAATGATGACCAGGTGGTGCATGCGCCATCTTCATAGCAGAGAATTGAAGAAAAGCTTTCCCTAAAGTAACTCTACAAAACAGCAATTGCCTGTGGATAAAAAAAAAACACATAAAACATAAATCATCATCATCATCATTTACTAAAGTCAATATCTTCCATCTAGTGAGGGGTTGCTAACTTTCGCACCGTGATGGCACTCGGTCCTTCAAATTGCTCTTATCTTGAGCATCCTCCTCTGTAGCCCAACCCTCCCACTGTCCTTCCTCACCATTTCATTCCATCTAGTCCTTGGTCTTCTCCTTCCCCTGTCATTCACTTCCAGATCCCATGCTAATCACACACTCATCATCTTCCCTTCTCAACACATGACCCATCCATCTCAACCCATTTGTCTTGACCATTTCCACCAGAGTTTCTTCCAAAGTTTTCAAGAACTCACTTGTATTCTTTTTATCACACAGTTTTACCTCACACACTTTCCATATCATAGCTCTTTCTGTTCTCCTCAAGATCCCTTCTATTACTGTCTTCATATTTGAAGTTTCTGAGCCATACATCATGGCTGATCTAACACCAGCCTTACAGTTCTTGCCTGTAACCTTAGTGTAAGCCTTCTATCAGCTGGAATTGAGGCCAGCTCATTGAACTTCATCCATCTTACTGTGCATCTCAATAATAATAATATCCTGCATTTATATAGCACCTAATACATCTCTCTCTGAGATGTGTTGAAGCACTTCTAGCCACTACAAACTCACGTCCTCTGAAACATGTCAATATCCTATCAACTATAATGTATAGGTTCAACTGCTTGTCTTTACTAGGATAAGGTAGAGAAGCTAAACATTCATACTGGTCAATGCTTTGAAATCACACATTTCCATGAAAGGCTCTTACAACTGATCATCGGAAATTTTAAACATTCAGTAGCAATGATTTTTTTTTTCAAGTACAGAAGCAATTCAAAATAGTCCAGTACAGTAAGAATTTAGAGTAAAGATAAAGGCTGAAATAGACAGATTGATAAACAGTCATGACAATGTGATGGTGCAGCTATGTTACTGGGAGATTTTATCAAATACTTCCAACAAGGATTGCCAAGTTTACTTGACTACAGCTTTCTTTATTTGAAATAAAACAGAATCCAGAAACAGAAACAGTTAAGGGAGAGGGGAATTACAACTCTATAATATTGCCTTTGTATCACTTTGATTTAATACCATGTCATATAGACCTATAGCAATGTAACCCACCTATGGCAAATGTAGCAAGATCTGTCCTTATGAGCTGGACAGCCTGTTCCACCTCCGATACCATACACATATTGATTACTCTTGGAGGAATCCTCAGCAAAGTAGATTCCAGCACCAAACATTCCACCAATGTAAGCATGACGTTCATCAAATCCTTTGTTCACTATAGCATTGATGAATGGTGACCCTGTACACAAAATCAAGTTAAAATCAATTGGCAAGAGTTATAAGCTCCAAATAAAGATGGGTATGGCAACAAATAAAGTATAATTTGCTGACATACCACCGACTCCTTGATATTATTCAGATTCTCAACAAAATGATCATCATTTACTACAGCTGTAGTTTCAAGAAAAAAAAAAATCATAGAGAAAAATTTGAAAAAATCTACAGGTATTTTCTCGACCAATGAAAGGCCTATATCCTGGGTTCTTAATTAAGTTCTCCCACAGGCCAGAAATATTTCTGAAAATCATGTCAAGAGCCACCAAGTAATAATAGTATAAAGATCTCAACCGATATACTTATCAAGCATACAGGCCTGTCCTCTCTTGCCTGAAATTAACCTCCGGGTCTCTAAATTGTGTGAGCGAGCAAAGCAAGTAAGCTCAAATTTTGATACGGTATTGTATTTTCTTAATAAAAAATATTTGACAAGATAGAAAAAGAAAATATGAATAGACCACTTCACTGCCTGAAAAAGAAGTGGTGAGAGGATCACGGCAGTCATATCAAAATTCAAAGGAGGTGTTTCATCCCTCCCTTCGTTTTTTACACATGCATTAATTGGGAGGGGAGGGATGGATTAATTCTAAAACTTGTTCCCATTCAATATGTTTCCATGGATAGTTATCATCCTTATAATGGATAGATCCTTGTAATAGACAACCATTATATATTATTTGTGAGTGAGCAAATATTTGGGACTTTCATTCAAATAAATTCCCTTTTAAAAACATGAATTTTTCTGCAAGCTGCATCAAATGATTTTGCAAGCCACATGTGGCCCATGGGCCACAGTTTAAGAATAGTTGGCCTACGTTTTTTTGAAGTCTTACCATGGAATAGCATTCTCTCATTGTCATGATTGTGGTTCTCATCTGCAACCTCTTTCCTTCGATGTTCATATCTGTCCCAAAGCTTCTTGTTTCTCACTTTCTCTATCTTGATGATGTTATAACGATTGAAGATACCACCAGCTTGACCATTATCACGATGTTCACGAATTGTTGTCTGCATCTATTCAAGTACAAGAAACAAAAATTGTCACCACTGAAAGATATTCATTAATTCAGATTCACCATTTACTATAAAATCAAAGTAAAGATTAGTCATGCCTGTGTGTCTAAATCAAGCTTTATAAGGACAACTGAATTAGAAAAATGTAACTGAGAAATCAGAGAGAACCTGAGAGAAAAAATTTAGATTATCCAATACAACATATTCAGGCTATTTTGACAGGCATTTACCCAACCAAAACAAATATCCTGCATAGGCAATATCTCTGCAAACAGATATTAAGAGTATGGAAATACTTGCCTCATCAGCAACGGACTGGTATTCTTTGGTTTCTGGAAGCATATCAATCAAAGTTGAACCTTGGTTATTATGAATACTAAGATGTAGACTTGGAGTACCTTGACCACCTAGTAATCTCTCTATTCCTTTGATAATCTTATGACGATGTCCAAAGGCATTTATACCAATCTCCTTCAGCTCTTCATGACCCATCTCTACCAATACATCCATTGTAATCTGTTGTAAAGATATGCAATAAAACAATAATGTTAACCATCACATCCATTGCGATCTGTTATAAAGATACACCAAAAAATAACATTAACAAATACATCCATTGTGATCTATTATAGAGATACGCCACAAAATAATAATGTTAACTATCACATCCACTGTGATCTGTTATAAAGATGCAGCATGAAATAATGTTAACAAATACTTCCAATGTGATCTGTTATAAAGATACATCATAAATAGTAAGGTTAACAAACACACATCCATTGTGATCTAGTTAATGACAGACAGTGAAATGATCAGACTGATAAAAAACATGTTCATTGTGGAATGTATTCACTAATTTTTTTTTTTTTTTTGTTCTGTAGTAAAGTTCAAAGAGTAAAAGTCATTAATGGATCATTAGAAGTAAATGAACTACTTTGATGACAGCTTACCTGTTCTTTTTCAAAGATATCTCGAAGGTGATCTAACTGGAGGTTGCTGAGGAATGAACCAACACTAATATCCATAGGATTGTTGCCTTCTACTGCTAATCGTTCAAACTGTATTGCACCATCTCCTTGTAAGGGTTGTCCAATGGGTGTGATACCACTACCACCCACAGCACCACTAATTCCTTTGCTCACATTGATTGCACTGCTGGTACTGGTCACTTTGCTACTAGCACCACTGGTCATCGCATTGCTACTTCCTGTTATACTTGGAAGACCACTAGACCCAATGGCAGAACTACCTACAGCTGGTGCTGTTGTAGGCCTAAAGTTTGATGTAGGTGGGGCACTGACACCCATACCAGCTGTCCTGATACCAGGGTTAAGTGTTTGTGGACTAGGTGTAGTGGGAGTGGTTGTAGGGCCAGGTAGACCTGATGGTGATTTGAGTGCAGTAGGTGGTAAAGCATCAAGGAGTAAAGATCTAACATCATCAGCTGTTGATAGGTCTAAAGGTGTCTGTCCTTCTTGATTCTTCATGGTAGGATCAGCTCCATGGGCAAGCTTCAATTACCAAAGGGCAAAAAGAATAAATAAATGAGAGTCAATGTTTATATCCATGCCTTGATGGAAATAATACAAGTGTATGATTTTATACGCTTTTATACGATTTTATACGCATGTCAAACACAGGATGGATTTTATTACAAGCAGTTCCTTTTATCTCATGGGACCAGACAGTTCAAAACCACAAAATTGGTCAAAAATCGACAACAAAGCAAACAGGGGAAAGGGGACAGCTCTACATTCATGTAAATATCATCACTGGCTAGAGTACAAACTAATATCTACTTTTATTCCACTGATCTATCATTCACATGTTATATGTTGTAGAAAAGTTCAGCTTCTTTAGGTTCACAAAAATTAAATTGAGAAACCTTTGAATTAGATCAATCAAAGTTGCATATATATATATTGCAAACAACAGACCCTATTTCTAAACTGACAGTTAGCTTATATAGATGACACTTACCAGAAGTGCACAAAGCTGAGTTCTTCCTTTCTGTGCAGCTTCATGAAGAGGAGTAAAGTTCCATCGATCAACAGCATTTACACAGGTTTTATGCTTGATCAGCAAGGCTGCTATATCTAGATGCTATGAACAAAATAAAACAAAAGAAGGTAATAATAGTATTGTACATACTCTCTACTAAACATTGTGATAGATGCATTCGGTGCATCCTGGCCTTCGATCTAGTACAGACAAGTACCCTGCTCCATAACACAGGTGGTGATAATGCTTTCCAGGCAGGTGCTCCTCGGCTCTAAAACAAGATTAATTTGTCTATCCCTTTTTTCAGAGGTTTTCACGAAAATTCTCAAAACCTTTCTTTTTGATCAATAACCAACAATATCTTTCTTTCGTCAGTGTTTTTTCTTTCTTTCTTTGTAAGTTGAGGTAAAGCACTGTAAAACGATGGATAGTTTGTAAGAGTGCTATATAAATTAATTATTGTATTGTATCACAGATGAATTATTGAAGAGAGCAGAGATCAGGGTATCAAAGACAATGCTTTATACAAACTTTTCAATACTACTCAAGTAATCAGTGTCAATAAATACTAATCAATAAATGTATCATGCTGAATGCTTACCTACATTGAGAGTTCTTATGACGTTATAGACTGTGGGTGGTTATTCAGTCTTGTCTACAAATACAGACATGCAAAAACACATAACATGTGAAATACAATTTCCTATACCAAAATAACCCGATAGAACTTACCCCATACGATGAAGCATTGTGGAGAGGTATAAGACCACCTTTATCTCTTGCATTCACATCAGCACCATGCTCCAACAAATACTCGGCTACCTCAACATTGTTATAACCAGCTAAAACAAGAAATATGATACATACTTCAACATTGTTATAACCAGCTAAAACAAGAAATATGAAAAATTTCACATTTATTATAAATACAAATAAAAAATAATGCTTCACACAATTATATATCTTGGGATGGTATTTCAATAGAAAACTGATTTTCACTTAATCACGGTTAACCTCGCACAAGTCGAATCTGTTGGGACCACAGAAATTATTCGACATACCCAAATTTTAACTTGGGTGAAAGTCCAATTTCCATGACTTATAAAACAGAAGTCCATTTGTCTTTGTTTCCCTTTGTTTTCTATTGGTTTAATATGAATTCTGTGTCCTAATAAGAAATATCAAAGTAAACTAAAGCAAAGTCATTTGTACAGAAAAGGACATTGCATGCTACAACTTTGATCATGTTCTCAAAATAATTCAAGTGCCCTGTGAACAGGTAAAGACGACCTCTGTGTGCGCATGTGTGTATGACACTACATGTTATAACGGGGAAACCAGCAGTCTTAAGCGCATGAAGAATAGGAAAAACATTGAGAGGTGGAGAAACAGACAGAGAGAGGGCAAGAAAAGGGGGTTGTACAGGGTTGAATGAAGCAAGAACTACAAACATCACCCTTAAAAAAAAAGATGTAGTGAACCTACCAGCCAGGTGTAAAGGTGTAGAATTCCTGCCCTGTGAATCTCTACAGTTAATGTTATCAGAGGAAACAAGCTTCTGAACCCTTGCTAAACATCCTTTCTTAGCAGCATCTAGAAGTGCAGCATCACCCTTGAGTAAGTCTTGTATATCTTGATCACTATCCTTTACTAGATTCAATGGAGTATGACCATCACGATTCTTCTTGTTCACATCGGCCCCATGCTGTAAACCACATACAAATTACTCTATATCATTTTCAATTACGATTTTCATGCACAAAGCACTGTACACAGAAGGATGGAAAATATATATATATTTTTTTTTCATTCCAGAGCCTGATTCTAAAGCTAAATGAACACCACAAATAATAGAGATTTATTTCTGGATATGAATTCTTCAAAAACTTTGTGAGTTCTTCTGTTTTTGTAAAACCATACATTTCTTTTTTTTCCAAGGTTTCCATTTATTTTATTTGGCATAAACATGGAGGAAATCTATTATTCTGATGATCAAGTCAAGCAAAAAAAAAATATATGTACATGAAATAACATGGAAAATATAGAAGTGATAAAGTGTAATCTAATATGTTCATCATTCATATATTCATAATATAAAGAGAATGAGATGAAATCAAACCTGAAGAAGAAGTTTACATATGTCATATTTTCCCTTAGCAGCAGCTTCATGAAGAGGAGTAAATTTCCAAAGATCTGCAGCATTGACAAGTGCTCCTCTCTTCAGTAGTAATTCAGTTACTTCATAATGACCAAATGAACATGCATTGTGAAGAGGAACTAAACCCCTGGGGAAAAAGGAAACATTAGAGAACATTTGAAATGTTTGAAATTTGATAGCAAAGCATGTAAGGATGCCCAATTAGCATTAGTGTGCAATACATATGAATAAAACCTATCACAATAGGAATATTATTTACAACAGTGTAATTCTGCATGCAAACAATAACAGTTACACTACCGATTCCCTTTAACCCATAGAGGTACAGTGTCACCTTTAGGAGACACTTTTGCAGTATCTGTTGGTCCAGAATGTTGGGCAGCACATATCATACATGAGCACAAAGAGAAAAATGCACTAACAAATTTGAGCCCATTCCCATCGCTGTATGGTGTGGCATTCTTGAATTAGAGCAGTTTAAGTGTAACCAATCATTAAACTCTTTAAATTGGCAACACAGTGAATAATATATAATCACTATTTCTGTGTTCAAATTGGCAATTTCTGATTCAATTTTACAATTATATTTCATTATGGTTTATGTTATATCTATATTTATTTTCTTCAAGCTATGTAAGCATGGAAAAAAATAATTTGTATTGCCAATCTGAGGATTGAAGATGATTGATTTAAACCTCAAGAAAGCTCTGTACTGCTATGGGTTAATACTAAACCTACATGTACAATGTAATGCTGGGTCCAACTTCATCACAGCACTTGAATTTGGCCATAATTTTCCTGGTTAAAAGGGAACCAATTTCTAGGGTTTCATACACGTATCCTGTATTAAAAATGCCACAATGAAATATAACTTCTGGGAAGATATATTTCTGTTCCTTATAAATTGCAGACAACAGGCTCATTAGACAGGACTCTATCCTGTAGCAATCTCCTGAAACATTGCACACAACAGGCTCATTAGACAGGACTCTATCCTGTGTCAATCTCCTAAAACATTCTTCAAAAACAACCTATCCTTGTCATGATCCAAATTAATTTACCATCATTTCACTGTTGGGAATACAACAATATACATACCCTTTGTCTTTTGCATGAACATAAGCACCATTACTGAGTAAATACTCAACAACAGCTACTCTATTATATCCAGCAGCAAAATGAAGTGGAGTTGAATGTCTTCCTTCTTTGTCACAGCAGTTAACCAGATGCTTACTGCTATCCACCATAGTCTACAAAACAGACAAAAACAACATGATCATTCTATGTATAATGTCAAGAATACAGTATAATGCCTTCTTTATCACAGCAGTTAACCAGATGCTTACTGCTATCCACCATAGTCTACAAAACAGACAAAAACAACATGATCATTCTATGTATGATGTCAAGAATACAGTTTAATGAGTGTAATAAGGCAACATATCTGGTGAAAGTAGAATTCTGTATTCAGGTTTCTCTAAATTGAGCAAACATTGGTTTTATATGGATACAAGACAGGTCTAAAAACTACTACAATAAACAATTTATCTAGTTTCTATAACAAATACTTCCTTCAGAATAGTTCAGGTATGAAGCTAACAGGTAACACTTGCAATCATGACAATTTTAGAAATATTATGAACAGATCAATAGATGAATGAATCTTGAATCTTGCATCTTGAATCTTGAATCCTAATCATGTATGGAAGTATCCAAATTTAATAGTAGTGTGATTGTGATTCTTTCTATCCTGTCATGCATAAATATATGTATTAAATAAAAACAATTGATAAAAAAAAAATCTCCTAGAATATGATTGTGATAAAACACTTCAAGTTTTAAATATGGTAAATCTTTGAAAACTAAATAGATAGAGTTTGTTGCATATGAGAAGTTTGAAAAAAAAAGTCTATAGATGGAAAGAATGTTAATCACGCGATGAGACAGTTGTAATAATGCATTGATATGCTTGTCATGATACTGTAATGACCTTGTCTGAATTTGATGAATAAACCCCTCGTTTAGAGGTATAAAAGAAAAAAAAGAGTAGCGTGATTCTTACCTTCATTTTATCTAGATCACCAGCTTTAGCAGCTTCTAAGAATTGCATAGTTTCATCAGACACTGACATTCTCTGATCCTCAGCTGAAAATAACAAAAACAATAAGAATTGCACTGTTTCACCAGACACTGACATTCTCTGATCCTCAGCTGAAATATAACAAAAACAATAAGAATTGCACTGTTTCACCAGACACTGACATTCTCTGATCCTCAGCTGAAATATAACAAAAACAATAAGAATTGCACTGTTTCACCAGACACTGACATTCTCTGATCCTCAGCTGAAATATAACAAAAACAATAAGAATTGCATAGTTTCATCGGACACTGACATTCTCTGATCCTCAGCTGAAATATAACAAAAACAATAAGAATTGCATAGTTTCATCAGACACTGACATTCTCTGATCCTCAGCTGAAATATAACAAAAACAATAAGAATTGCATAGTTTCATCAGACACTGACATTCTCTGATCCTCAGCTGAAATATAACAAAAACAATAAGAATTGCATAGTTTCATCAGACACTGACATTCTCTGATCCTCAGCTGAAATATAACAAAAACAATAAGAATTGTACTGTTTCACCAGACACTGACATTCTCTGATCCTCAGCTGAAATATAACAAAAACAATAAGAATTGTACTGTTTCACCAGACACTGACATTCTCTGATCCTCAGCTGAAATATAACAAAAACAATAAGAATTGTACTGTTTCACCAGAAACTGACATTCTCTGATCCTCAGCTGAAATATAACAAAAACAATAAGAATTGTACTGTTTCACCAGACACTGACATTCTCTGATCCTCAGCTGAAATATAACAAAAACAATAAGAATTGTACTGTTTCACCAGACACTGACATTCTCTGATCCTCAGCTGAAATATAACAAAAACAATAAGAATTGCATAGTTTCATCGGACACTGACATTCTCTGATCCTCAGCTGAAATATAACAAAAA
Source organism: Echinometra lucunter (assembly GCA_029962745.1). NCBI lineage: Eukaryota > Metazoa > Echinodermata > Echinoidea > Camarodonta > Echinometridae > Echinometra > Echinometra lucunter. The sequence continues at coordinate 106,915 of CM057159.1, forward strand.
CAATAAGAATTGCATAGTTTCATCAGACACTGACATTCTCTGATCCTCAGCTGAAATATAACAAAAACAATAAGAATTGCATAGTTTCATCGGACACTGACATTCTCTGATCCTCAGCTGAAATATAACAAAAACAATAAGAATTGCATAGTTTCATCAGACACTGACATTCTCTGATCCTCAGCTGAAATATAACAAAAACAATAAGAATTGTACTGTTTCACCAGAAACTGACATTCTCTGATCCTCAGCTGAAATATAACAAAAACAATAAGAATTGTACTGTTTCACCAGACACTGACATTCTCTGATCCTCAGCTGAAATATAACAAAAACAATAAGAATTGTACTGTTTCACCAGACACTGACATTCTCTGATCCTCAGCTGAAATATAACAAAAACAATAAGAATTGCATAGTTTAATCGGACACTGACATTCTCTGATCCTCAGCTGAAATATAACAAAAACAATAAGAATTGCATAGTTTCATCAGACACTGACATTCTCTGATCCTCAGCTGAAATATAACAAAAACAATAAGAATTGCATAGTTTCATCGGACACTGACATTCTCTGATCCTCAGCTGAAATATAACAAAAACAATAAGAATTGCATAGTTTCATCAGACACTGACATTCTCTGATCCTCAGCTGAAATATAACAAAAACAATAAGAATTGTACTGTTTCACCAGACACTGACATTCTCTGATCCTCAGCTGAAATATAACAAAAACAATAAGAATTGCATAGTTTCATCAGACACTGACATTCTCTGATCCTCAGCTGAAATATAACAAAAACAATAAGAATTGCATAGTTTCATCAGACACTGACATTCTCTGATCCTCAGCTGAAATATAACAAAAACAATAAGAATTGCATAGTTTCATCAGACACTGACATTCTCTGATCCTCAGCTGAAATATAACAAAAACAATAAGAATTGTACTGTTTCACCAGACACTGACATTCTCTGATCCTCAGCTGAAATATAACAAAAACAATAAGAATTGCATAGTTTCATCAGACACTGACATTCTCTGATCCTCAGCTGAAAATAACAAACATAAACACAATCTAGCATCTTGACTGCTCAGAATCTTATTTTCAAGTGCTCTTTTAACAGCAAGGAATGTTAGCAATATGGTGACAAGCCAGCATAAGCACTATTTTTGATCAATGAAATACCGAATTCTTTTTCTCTTTTCCCTTGTCTAATTCTGCTTTTCTAGTGTGCTACAAATTGTATTCATGTAGAATACTACCTATATAATTAATCTATATGAGAAATCCTACTCCAGGAAATAACAGTGTGGAAAGAGCTGTCACACACTCTTATTTGTCTGGTGTAAGAGAAACAGCTCTCAAAGAAAAGTGCATAACAGCATAATGTATACACTGAAGGATATACCACAACAGATGAATTGATGTTTTAACAGTTTTCACACACCTTCTTGTGGTTTTGATGATTTTTTTTTTTTTTTTGGTCTTTATTGAAAATAGAACTCAATATCATAACATATTTACGGTAGCATCATATCAATATAGTGGATGGAAATATGCAAAACACAGTACAACACAGGACAATACAACACAAAACAACACAACACAAAGACAATACCTCATTTTAGTCAGCAAATGCTCACCTTGACATGCAACAAAGTATAATGTAAGAAAAAAGATGGACTCGTCAGGGTGAGGCTCCAATGAAATACTGTAATATTAACAATAGAACTACATCATTGACAATAATCATACAATTTATTTAATGCCAGGGGACCAAAATTCTACATGAAAGAGAGTGAACATTTCCAAAAGTTGGAGCTCAATTTACCTGTTTTCTTTGCTATTTTATATTCAACTTTCTGTTTCATTTTTATTTATGGTTCTGATGATTTTGTTTTTAACCCGCTAGCACGATTTGATTTCAGTATAACACACAATTTCCATCGACCAAAGCTTGAGTTATCTCAAGCTTAGTATTCGACAGGTTAACTCACCTTGCAGAATCTTTTGAATATTTTCTGAAGCAAGTTGACTAGGTGTGAGTCCTTGTCTACACATTGCACCAGTGTCTGCTCCATAAGAGAGTAGTAGTTTACAGGCTTCTGTCAGATCATCACGTGCAGCATGATGAAGAGGTGTCTGACCAAGATTATCAGTTGAATTTACCTGTAATAAGAATATAAACAAGATTATTACACTAACATATTTTCAAACATATGTAACTAATAGCCCTACATATTATCCATCCTGGTAAACTTAACATAGATTTTCTAAATGTATATTTCCTTCTAAATGAAGATTAAATTTTTGATAAAAAAGTTCTTTAGAAGTTACTTAGTTGTTTAATTGCCATAGTCAACTATCATTTAAGAAATCACTGAAAAATACTTCCTATCAAGATATTCTAAAATGTAATTCTACATTAAACTCTCTTACTTGTTGATGTATACTGCTAGTCCCATCTCTAAAATGTTATATATATATATATATATATATATTTTTTTTTTTCCCCCCAACTACTTTTTTATTCCACTTAACACATCTTCTATGTTATGTCAAATACAGTTTGAAAATTATGTAACCCACCACAAGAGCCCCCCCCCCCCCCTTTTTTTTTTTTTTTGGCAAGACTTACTTGACAAGGCCTATATGGCCTCTTTTATTCTCTCTCTCTTATTTCTCATTTTCGCTATCGCTGTGTGGGTTATGAATCCATTGTGTTATAATTGTGCCTACCAGTGTTATAAAGTTTCTGTGTAATGTGTAAAAACATGATTTTCATTTGTTTTTATACTTTCAATGTTTTTTTTTTTTTAATGAAAATTGAAATAAATTTAATATGTCAAAGAAGCATAATTCTTTCACAATTCTTTTTCTTTAGTTGTTATTACATGTATCTATTTGAATAAACATTCAGATAAGATATATAATGAAAGAAAATCACAAAGAATAATTTACAAATGGCTCAATCAAGAAGATAAAGAAAAAAAAGTTAAAACATATTCTATTTCACTTCTCCACAAGTGTAAAATTTATTGATTAATGCTAGTCAAAAAGTCTGAGAACTAAAGAAAGCACAAATGACATCACCATGCTCTAGTCCAAGAAATTAGTCCAACTAACTAGCATACCTTTCATGATACTTAGTCAACTAAAACATATGCAATATAGTTAGCATGTTTAATTTGGTAAAATTATTTAAATAGAAACAAGTGAAATTTAACAGAATATCAATAAAGGTAACCAAAACCATGGGGGAAAAAATAAATTTTAATGAATAGAGAGGACAGAGAGAAGCAGAGTTCCATCAAAATCAGTTACAAAATGAGAAAGTTATGACAGTTTGAAAAGTCTCGATTTACTTTCTATGGCTATCGACAAATTGGCAATGTTGCTTCAAAATAGCATGTATTTGTGGACAACTCTTAATGCTTTGTACACAAAAGTTTATATTCTCTCCACTGTCTCTCAAGGTGCAGAATGTCTCCTTCTTACCTCAAGATATATCACGGGAAAATGTATTTGACACAACATATGTTGAATTCACAAAGAGAAAAACAGTATCTTTAGAGATAATGGAAAAATATGAAATTATGTATACAAAACATATTAAGAGTTGTCCACAAAAACCTGCCATTTTTAAGCAACATTGCCAATTTGCAGATAGCCATAGAAAGTAAATTGAGACTTTTCAAACTTTCATAACTTTCTCATTTCGTAAGCGATTTTGATAGAACTCTTTTAAAATTCCTTCTCTATCCTTTCTTTTCATTTAAAGTGACTTTTCCTCAGGGTTTGGTTACCTTTAACTGTTGGTAAGACAGACCCTATCTTGTACTTATTCAAGTGTCAAATATTTGACAGGAGATCAAAGACCCCATACCATAGCTCTGCTAGTAATACACAATACACTGAGAGATAAATTAATGTCACCATATCTTACCTTAGCATCATGTTTTAATAAGATCTCCATCACATCAAGGTGAGATTTAGTAGTGGCCATATGAAGAGGGGATAAACCACTGTGACAAGAAAATAAAAGCAAGTAATAAATGCACATTTTACATCGCAGGTGTGTGGAAATTCCCATATTACATGCATCATAACCAGGTGATTATAACATTAAACCTTTCTCTCACTTTTAAAGTGATTACACAATGGTAAACAAAATTTTGATATATGATCGAGAATAGAATTCTAAGAAGAATGACATTAAAAATATGATGATTTTCAATCGAAATCAATGCATTTTGGCTAATTTTCTCATGAAAAGTTATGAGCTGACCAAAAAAAATATTGAGTATGAGGTATGACGTCAAAGTGGGTACCCAACTTCGCGCATTGCAGTTGTGCTACGCGCTAGACTGTGCAACATGTATTATACCTTCCGCGCATTTTGCTAGAAGTGCGCGACAAGGTACCCACTTTGACGTCATTTTGACGTCAAAGTGGGTACCCAGTTGAAACTGGGTCACAGCTGAGGGGTCAAAAATATCCTGAAATCTTACCACATTTGGGGGTTTCCTTGGCAACAGGACTTTTTAAAAAAACCTTAGACAGATGATTTTCTGCTAATAAAATCATGCTCTTTTAAATGAACTAACATTGTTTCAGCATTGGGTACCCCCTTTAACTCTATAAGGCTGTGATTTATCAAGGGAGAACAAGAGAGGTTCTTTCATCCGTATTACAGTTGCTTCCACAATATCAAATACAAACTTCACTTCAAAACTTGTATTTTATTTTATGAAACATATGGAGTTATGATATGCCAGTGACCTACAAAATTCCTTACATAACTGCAGACAAACCAACCAGTACAATTTGCTATACATAAAAAATCCCACATGGATTAATTTTCTTCAACAGTCCTCTGGTTAACACTGTAAGAAAATGTGGAAATATGACAAACTATGCATCCCACACAATCAGATAGTACAATCAGTAGTACCTGTGGAGAATATGCACCATCCAGCATTAGGGTGTCAACAGAGAAATATTACATTTCAAACTTACTCATTATTCTTATCCAGAAGGTTTGCACCTTTCCTGATGAGAAGTTCAACTACTTGTCTTCGTTTTGGGAACACTGAACCTGATGCACAATGCTTGCAAAGAAAAATAACAGAAATAATGCAATAATGCAATAAAAACACTTTACAAGGAAACAAATAAGGTAGAATGAAGAATTAGAGATCAAGAAATTTCAGATGATAAAAATGTAGACCAAGACCTAAACTTAATTTATCAAACAATTACAGAGGTATTCATGTAAATGAATACTCTCCATTATCTAAATAAAAAGAAGAGAGCTTGGAAAACAAGCTTAAGGTTTTCCATGATATTATTCACAAATATAACCAGGCACATGGCTTCAAATCTTTACAACATTTCTACATGTTCACCAAAATGCTTTTAAATGAGTTTAAATGGCCTGATACCAGATCATAGATTAGCGGGTAAAAAACCCCAAGGGGATCGTTACTGTCATCTTTGTTTTTATGAGTTTTGAAAAAAAGCATCTAAAAAATAACTAGAACCCTAGAAAGGTACTTATTTCTCTTCACTCCAAAAAGCATCTAGAACCATAGAAAAGTACTTATCTCTCTTCACAAAAGGTCAAAAATTAGAAACTCATCATCACTCTGATCAGAGTATTATTTTGAGAACTATATATTCACATCTTCTGTGGCAATATTGAATTCTCTTCACAAATCATCTTAATAACTTTCAAGAGCAGCTGATAATCACATAATTCAACAACTGTCATTTTCACTTGTTAACTAAAACAGTATCTTAAAATGTTTCTACAATTTTATTCATTAAACAGATTATCGATTATCTCAGTCATACTGCTATAACAAAGTCTTCATTTAATGTATTACACTTCAATTAACAGATTATTTGTCATCAATTTTATTCATAAAACAGGTCTCCATTTAGGAGAATACTGTATACTCAAAAGCATGTGCACTTATAATGATACAATAAGCTGCTCTATACACTTACCAGAGGACGATCCATTGTATGTGGATGCATGAAGTTAACTACATCAGCAGTCAATTGTTTCTTAACCTTTGCCAGGTCAGCTTGCCTACATGCTTCAAGAACTTGATGGCCACGATATTCATCTGAAACATTCCAAAGTATTGCCTCGTTAATAACACAATCATTCATTACCTACTGTGACATACTATCATTATCAAAAAGCTTTAGGAATCTTGCATTTTCTCTATCAATTTCTCTATAGTCAGACATCAATCTTAGTACATGTAATCTGAATATTTGATGTTTGAGACTGTGTTTAATTTGCCAACTTTTGCTGAAAAGGTAAGTCTGTGCAAAGAAAAGTTCATATGAGTTTACACAGGAAAGAACATGCTTACCGAAACGTCGAGAGTGAGTAGGTCCTTTTCAGGGCCATACTCATCTTCAAGTAAGAATACTTGGTGTACCGTGAAGCCTTCTACATCCATTCGTACTACCACCATCAAAACCTTCAAAGGATATCTAGGAAAAATCTTCTTACATAACCATGAAATGTGAATGATACCACTGTAGAATCTTACTTACATTGTAAAGTATCTTTGAGTTCCCTGGTAGGAGCAGCGTCTACAGCACTCTTTGAATGACAGTTCATTAGAAAAGGATCTGCTCCTTTACTCATCAAGTAAGAACATACTTCAACCCTGTACACATCACAAATCAAATGACATGGGTCATTTTACACAGTGCCTACATCATATAGTTTACAATAGGGGGTTGAATTGTCTACTAAACATTCAAACCAAACTTGGTTCTAATCAGCCAAACATTCCTGACCAAACATGCCCGAAAGTGGTCTACAGCCAATTAGCAAGTGACTATCTGAATTTCAGTATTGAATATTCCACTTAACTGTTTTTGAAATGAATACAAAATAATTGAGAAATGAAGAATCATTCCACATCAAAGATGCTATATAATCATCAAATACATTGATCTTTTTCAAAATTGACCCATTAACTCTTTGTAAATCTATATCCCTAGTTGGGATGCACTGTAGTACCAGATTTACTGAATGAAGCATGATATAGTAACTATGGGAAAAAAAGACATAATAATAGGCTTTCCTTTCTGCATCAACAACATATACTCATTAAGTTTTTAATAAATCCATTTAAATGAATGTACTCACCTAGATTTTGATGCTGCTTCATGAAGTGGACTGAACTGCCATAAATCTACTGCATTCACACTGGCACCATGCTTGATCAATAGTTGAGTGACTTCAAAATGGCCATATGAACAGGCATTATGTAATGGCACCAAACCACTGAAACAAAATAGTACAAAAATAATCATGAATTCTGAATTATAGCAAGAACAAGATATATGAATACAATATCTTAACACTTGCCTGTATAATTTATGAAAACAATATTGTAAACATGAGAAATAACAAGGAAATTTGGCACAATGTAATAAGTATGAACCATTGTACACAAGTCTATGGGAGCTGAGCGTGCAATATTCGTACCATTGCATACGTATCATCTAAAGTGTACCACTGCAAGGCTAGCGTGATATCACAGTAAGATTCCCACATATTACTTTTTTTTTTTCTTTTGTGACATCACAATTACGTTGCGCAGTATACGCATATTCATTCACTGTGACAGGCAGAGCAAGTTGCACTACACAAGATACACGCTACGCATTTTGCAGTTGGAACTTCTTTCCCTGCTTCTTAAACTTTGATTTCTAAAGCAAAGTTTTATTTGTTTTTCTTGATTTTCATCAATTTCTCAGACTTCTGAGGCATTATAGCAAATATTCTTATTCACACAATGGTACAAGATTTCATATTGCATGAAAGATTGTGATGTAACTTGCTCTATCACCTCATGTGAAATCTCATGTCCATTCGCTTTTTGTATATAAAATGGTGTACTCTGGAAATATAGCTACTGAAGCAAATCGTTTTATGAAAGGTTCGGTTCCATTTGATATGGAGACATACTAACCCTTTATCTTTGGCATGTACATCAGCACCTTGTTGAAGTAACATCTGGACAATGGAGATTCTATTATAACCTGCTGCTAGGTGTAACGGTGTCGACTAGAAACAAAGTGAAATAAACAATCTCATGCCTTAAGGTGCTTTCACACATGATGCGACAGTGTGGTAACACACTGTGTCACCAATTTTTTGTGTACAAGCCTATGGGGTATAGGGCAACAAAAAAATGTCGCCGAGGCAGGACACACTTTTGTTTGCTGCCTAGATACAAAAAAATGTGCACCAATCAAATTTCTAGAAAGTTAGCGCAAAAATTGTTGCCATGAGACTGCTTGCGCAAGTTTTGACAATATGCTCTCTTATCGAGAGTTGACGCGTTAATGTGCGTTCATTAGCATATGTGGTGACACAAAGTCCCATCATGTGTGAAGACAAAACAGTGTGGTGCCACAGTGTGTTACTACACTGTCGCATCATGTGTGAAAGCACCTTTAGATTACCATGCCAACAATCAAACTTTACCCATTCAGAGGTAATAAGTTTTGCTTTTTTTAATGATCTTTTTTCTTTTCATTCAGAATACCACTATAAATATCAAAATGTTAATATGTCTTTTAGCTTTCAACTCCTTGCATGACTCAAGATACACTGTATGTAGGCTAGGGAATATGACAACCTCTGAAATAACAAAAGTACCAAAATTAGCATTTCATTGGAGACAGATGAATATGCATTTCAATAATATGAAATCAGTTCTAACTGAATACCCATAATGCTGATTACAGATATTTTTAACATATACAGTCAAACCTGCTTAAGCAACCACCTGTATATAAGACCATCCGTCTATAAAGACCGCAATGTTTGTTTCCCTTGAATAGTTTTTCTGAATGAAGCCTGTGTTAAAAGGAATCTGTCCATAAAGACCACCTGCTCATAAAGACTGCTTTTCTTGTCACCCTTGGATGGTCTTTATATACAGGTTTCATTGCATTTTGAAAGTTGAATAGCATCTTCAGTGAGAGTGATAGAAACAATACTACTTACCCTCCTCCCATCACAGGCATGGCAATTCACATTCAATGGTGTTAGAAGAGACATTAACTTGTCTTCATTTCCACTTCGAGCTGCTTCTAAGAGCTCATCTTTCTTGTAATCTCCAGTTAACACACCTCTTGCGGGGGGATCAGCTAAATCTAATGGTGTTTTTCCATCAGTGTTGCGTATATTAGGGTCAGCACCATGTTGTAACAAGACTAGAAATACAGACAGTAATCGAACCAAAATTAAACTAAACAGTGAGCAGTATCCATCTCTTTCACTTTACAAAGTCTTTTGATAATACAATGTGTATAAACTAGAAAGACATGTGCACAAGCATTTAAAACATTATCTGTACACAGCAAAATTTAAAGGTATTGGCTAACTTTGTGAGTAGCTGTTTTAAAAAATTCTCAAACTAAGATGAAACATGTGTATGAGTACTTGTATTTGTACTTCAAAACACTGAAACCAACCATAATTTGGAATGAAAAAGTGTAAGTTAGACGTAAACGGCGATTTTATTATCCTTCATCTCACGAGACAATCACTAAGAGGGCCACTTTGCTTGAATTTGAAAATGCCGTTATGTGCCTCCCGCCGTGTGATACGCCAATACACGCAGTACGGTGAGGTGAGCCATACGCGCATGCGCACTCCTTATGTCTATTCTGTGCAACCGACACTCGTATATTTTTGAAACATTGGTTCACATTTTTTATATTTAAAAATACTTCCTGTGGATATTAAACTTTGAAACTTTCAGACTGGTATTTTGACACTATAACCCTTATGTTTATCCCATTTTCAAGTAACAAAACAAGATTTTTTTTAAATCATGACAATGTTAACCAATGCCTTTAATCAAACTAAAGATACTTTCAATTCTGTTTCATATTTTGGTATAAGCTTTGAGTAGTTACATAAAATCATTAACTTCAATGAGTTCAAATTTCATTTCTACTAGAAATAAGAAATCTGGGACTATCTCTTCATTTCTATTTCCTTCAGAAATGAAAATACAGTTTCTTACCAATACAAACATCAATTTTTCCTTTGATAGCTGCTTCATGAAGCGGTGTATAGTTCCAGTTGTCTCTTGCATTAGCATCTGCACCATTTCTAAGAAGGATCACAACAACCTCTGCATGCCCAAAAGAGCATGCATTATGAAGTGGTATGAGACCTCCATCATCTCTTGAATGCACATTAGCACCATTCTGTAATAGATGCTCCACTACATCCTTACGTCCAAAGCCTAGAAAACAAAGAAAATGAACTTAATTAAACAAATTAACTAGCTAGAAAACATATCATATCAAATATTTTCTGCTAAAATTTAAATTTGCTGGCTCTGTGCTGCCCTCTACTTCTTGGAAGAAATCTGTTATAAAGCATGGTCTGCTTGCATTACAGTGTGGTCTACAAGACTGTGGATCTGAAAAATTGGGTGAGCCAAGAACAGTGCAGATGTGTCGCAGGTCACTTCCTGGTTTCCAATGCAGCGTAATCTTAGGAACGAATTCCCAAGCTTTTTACAGGAAATATCAAAGATATCTATTTTTCACCCAAATATTGCATTTTCATTGTCATATTCTATCAGGTTATAAGATGGAGTTTGAATATCCTTATCCTATGGTTACAAGGAGACGAAAGAAACTGGTTTATGTGCAACCACGTCTACAAAATGCATTGAAAAGGGTCTGATTTCAGCCATAAGGTGTCGTCTTCATTTTCATTCAAAAAAGGGTGTTTTTCAGGAAATTTCAGGAAATTTCAGGAAATTTCAGGAAATTTCAGGAAATTTCAGCTTCAATCACCATTTAGGGTACTAATTAACAAGTTCAGTCTTGACAATGAAGGCAGCAAAATTGCAGGTAATCCTTAAATTCTTCTTTTTCATTATTCACACTTTCATTCCCATCATTTGCATTTTATCAGTGAATCCCCTGCAGTGACGTACCATGGGCCGTACACGTGTAAAGCGTAGAGTTTACGGTGAGATTTGCCGTGAATTTCGTGAAAACATCTGCAAGATCACTCGCACCTAGTTGCACATCAATGCACATGCGCATGGACGGCAGGGAAACGTAAACATCGGTGAGTTTTGACCAGTTTCCCTGTTTTGTCTAAATTTTTGTTGAAATTTTTGTTGAAATTTTTGTTTTTCGATATCAAATTTTCAGTACTAAGTGCCAGTCGGGTTCGTTACTGACACAGCCGATAGTTACAAGGCTGGTAGTGTCATTGGCCCATGGGAAAGTGATTTTCCAGGGGTTGTTTTGAAGTTGCGAAATGGCTACTACATTAGCGAGATAGGGAAAAATGTCAGGCCCCATGGAGGGTAACTGGGTAAGTAGCGTTAGCATTTTTTTTTCTTTTTTACTCTCCAGGAGCTTCCAGGCTAGTTTAGGACCCCTTTATTTTGCTGGACAAAATTCGATAGGGTCTACTGGCATCGCCATTGAAATTGATGTGAAAATAAGCATTAGTCTACTGACATTCGTCTACTGTAATTTTCACCTTAAACTTAGGAATATTTAGAGCCAAGATATGTAAAAGAAATTTGCTCAAACTAAGAATTTTTGTGACTTATTTGCCACTGAAAACAAAGTTAAAGTGCATACCGGTAGCTGTACCACTCATCATCATGAACATATGGCAAACCTGGCTGGAGAATAGGGGACCGGAACACGCACGCATAGATCTATTCATTTGTGTGCAAACAAATGCAGCCCACTGGCAGTGGCGACGGGGACGATCTGCACAAGATTCAGCGATGAAACATTTGTGAGTTTGAGAACATTTCTGGCCAAAATGGAAAACAAAGTGCGTAGACCTAGCTTTCCCCCCATCTAAGTTAGATTAGAATTGGGATTCCTTCAAAAATTCTAAATGGAATCTGAACTCACTACTAGTGACTATAGTTTCCAAAACAAGCCTTTCTGAATTTTAAATATCATTAGGTTTAATTTTTAGTAAGAGTCCACCAACTTGACCACTACAAAACAGCGCAAAGCAGAGCTCACAGTCACAGACACAGTCCTTTCTCATGTTTCTATTGTGAACAGAGTCTGACGTCAGACTCAAGTTACCTGCTGCGAAATGTAGAGGAGAACTCTTTCTTCCTGCCGTAACTCTTGCATTTATGTTACTTGACGACACAAATTTTTTCACTCTTGTAAGGTCTCCATTCCTGCATGCCTCAAATAGCTCGCGATTTGGTTCGCTCAAGGCGTGTTGATTGCTGGTGCCAGGCAAAAATGACGACAAAGGTATTCGTCTTGTCGCCATTTTGTCAACCACTGCATGCACAAGTGTTGTGTGTAGGTCTATAATGATTCGATATTATTCAGTAGATAATTGGGAAATAAGACAGTGTTTTCGGAATCTACATTGGGCTTGGTTGCCAATTTGAATGGGAGGAAGACGCACTGATCTTTCCGTAGAGATTAGTCATGTCCGTACATGTACCCCTGATTGTGGAACAGATGTACCGTTTTGAAGGTATAGTAGGAGATGGGAGGATAGGTTGGGGGGGGGGGGGTAAGGGAGAGGGATGAAGGGGTGATAGTGGACGTGCATGTTACCCATTTTTCATGGTGTTTTTGTTTCCATTCAATGCAGGGACTGCAGAAGCGGGGAGGAGTCGCTGCTGCCCCCCCCCCCCCCTTTGGCTAATAAAAATATATATATATATATAAAATATAGTAATTGTTAAAACTTCATGTCTAAATTGTGAATTGCTCATTTCGTAGGCTTGCAAAACCATAAAAACTAAAGGGCTTTAGGGGGCAGGGATAGGGATCATAGCCATCAATATTTTGGGTGCAGGGGTGGCCTGTATATTATCTTCCCCCAATAATTCACCATAAAAAATGACATGAGCCCCTGTTAATCCCCTAAAACAACTAAAAGAAAGAATGAAAAAATGGGGAAAGAGTTAAAGAAAAAAGAAAAAGAAAAACCTGGAAGCGCTCGCTCATTTTAAGTATCTCAAACAATGCCGGTTATAGTACTATCTTTTATGACAGGAAATTGGTATGCATCTTTTCCCTCTGTGTAATTTAATACTATTGTTCTACTCGCATTTTATCTAACAATGTCGGTTATATCATGTTCTTAGTAAGAAAGGAAATTGGTTTGCATCCTTTCTTTCTGCAAGGAGTCGAACAGCAAGAAGACCTAAAATCATGAAAATAGAACGATTTTTAGGAGATATTTTAAGTAAAACATCAGAGACCAATCATGGAACGAATGGGGTAGTATAGGGGGCTGACGTTTTCTCCCGCGATTATCATTTCCCCCCCCCCCCTTTTTTTTAAAGTTATAATGTACAGATATTATACTTATTCTTGCACCTCTCTCCCCGAATACGTGCATCTCACTGCCCATAGTTATGAGAATATTCGAGCACCTCCATACCAGATTATGAGGATTTCCGCGATTTTTTTTTTTTTTTTTTTTTTTTTTCTGGTTGGGTGGGGCGAAATTAAGTTATTCCAATGCATTTTTCAGAGGGAAACCACAACTCGCCCTCATCTGTTTCTGGGGTCTCTGGTAGAGAGGTTGTTGTCTGTTTGTATGTTTAATACCGGGAAACATCGTCTCCATTGAAATGCGAGGGAACGTATAGCGACCCAGTTAAAAAAAAGTTTTTGGAATGTTTGATCTATGGGTTTCAAAGCAACATATCTCTTGAGAGGTGAGGGGAAAACCCGATTTGCCCCTATTTCTTTTATATAGAGAGAGGAATGCCCATGCCACACTGCATTTACGATAATGCTAGCGATCGATTGAGAAAATACAGATATTAATGTTGAAACTAGTTACTATGAATATTTTCCATTGGTAACTGCTAAATAATTGACGAGATATTTTTGTCTAGCGACTGGAGGACCAGAAAAAACGACTTCCCCCTCTTTTATAAGGATAATCTCCTGCCCTCTCCCATCGCCCTCAGTAAAGTCAAAGAAACGTTTCCATCATTCAGCGAGGAAGCGTAGCGAGCGACCAAGAAAAAAGGGGGACATTGAGGCCTTTTCTTTTCTTTTTAAAGCAAATAAAAGCTTTTCATAAATAATGTTACATCATAATCATTAATTGTTATATAATCTGTTGATGGTATAAATTATTTCAACTTTGCATAGGCCTAAGCCAAGAAAAAATACTCTGCAGCACTACCGTAGTAAGCTGTTTGTTATTACGTAAATAATGGGTATTATAGGGGTCATTTTTTTTTTTTTTATTGAAAGATAAACTAAAAAACTGAACGATAATGACAATAGTAATGACAATATTTATAACGCGCAACATAATCCATCTCAAGAGATGCTAAAGGCGCATACAAGATAATTTCAATTACATAAGATAAAAACGAAAGTTGTGTTTAAATGTAAGCTCACAAGGAAATTTAACAATATGCATTAAGCATTAGATAAGTTTTAAGCCTAGTTTTAAAAGTGAAAAGGGAGTTACTTGTTTGAAGAGAAAGAGGTAACTTATTCCACAAAGAAGGAGCTGCTGATGCATTAGTCTAGAATCTGGACTCTTTTTATGAAGTTTTTACATTCCCCGAAACAGCTGCTAAACTCACTGTACGCGTCAAGTCGAGTGATGGCGCGATCCCGAGAACCTCTGGAGAACCTGTCGGCCCGGAGAAAAAAGATCTCCGGGCCGACAGGTTCTCGGGATCGCGCCATCACTCGACTTGACGCGTACAGTGAGTTTAGCAGCTGTTTCGGGGAATGTAAAAACTTCATAAAAAGAGTCCAGATTCTAGACTACTGATGCATATGCTCTATCCCCCCCCCCCCCCCTAACCTAGCATTATTATTTTGATGAACGTAAACCTGAACGACCTGCAGAATGGGGCGCTAAAAGGGATGAAATATATTCTGGAGCTAGATTATTGAGTGCACGATAGGTTAAAAGTAAAATTGTATATTATACGCTGTTGAACAGGGAGCCAGTGAAGAGATTTCAAGATAGGAGTGATATATGATGACCTTCTAGAGTTTGTCACAAGGCGAGCAGCAGCATTCTGAACTTTTTGCAGTCGACTGATTTGGTTGGAAGGTAATCGAAAGAGTAATGAATTGCAGTTATCAAGATGTGAAGTAACAAAAGCATGTACTAATTGTTGGGTAGACTGCGGTGAGAGATATTGCCTAATGGCCCGAATGTTTCTGAGATTACAATTTGCCAATTTAACACAATTTGACACATGGGGTTGAAGTGACATGGAAGAATCAAATATCACACCGAGATTCCTAGTATGATGTACAGGAGATACAAGGGCAGAACCAATGTAGACATGAGAGACATTAATTTTACTGAGCTGTCTACTGTTCCCTAGTAAAATGAATTCTGTCTTCTCATCATTTAGTTTTAAGTGACTCTTGATCATCCATTTCCTTCCCTACTACAGTCCAACAGTAAAAATTACGGTGATTGGGTGGCAACTTGCTGCACGACTTTCCACCGTAATTTTTACGGTATTTTTTTACAGTGAAGCTTCACCCTGACAACATCAAGGCTACATAAAAACGTATATTTGATTAGATATCGTCAAGGTGAGGCTCCACTGAATTACAGTAAAATAAAAAACAACTAACGTAATTGTCAATAAGAAGTGTAGACATGATATACCTCGGGGAGGGGGGGGGAGGTCTGGAACGCCGGGGTGAAATTTTACAAGAATGAAAGTGACCATTTTTTAAAACGGGAGTTCAATTTACCTTTCTTCACTGCTATTCTATATTCAAATTTTTGTTTCATTTTGACAAAAGAGAGGAAACTCTGAAAATCTAGTTCTGCCTCTTGAAATTTACAACGAATGATGTAAAATTTAAGGCACAGGAATAAATAATTAATACACAAATCGTACCTGCTTCCAATATCAATACCAAACATACATAAGCAAAGACAGTATACAATGTTGTCTCCTTGGTCATATTATCAATATCAAAACTTTTTTCACATTGGAGCAACAACTGTGCTTTTACAAAAAACATGAATCAAAGTTTCAGGATGCTCTTGACAAAAATAACACAATGGACTATCTCTTCTTCCTATTTTATATAAAAATGAGTTTAAGGCTAAAGCACTGTGAAAAAATTTAAAATAGAAGGACCTTAACTGAGTTTCTATCGTGCATTTGAAATTATTTTTGTGAATAATCGGCCATTCAATTTCATTTTTTTATCCAAACCAAGCCAATTTTCCCACTTATTACCAACTTTGACCTGTGATGAATGATCTTTGTTTTGTAATACAGAATAAGCATACTTAGGTACTTTCAATTTACCAAGCAACTCAGAAACAATCTTATCAAAAATATTCTCATCAACATCTTTATGGTCAACAAACCAATCTAAATATAGGGCATTCATGAGGGAATCATACTTGCGACGGTCGGTTATAGGGATATCAAATCCTAGAAGTTTTCACCATATTACTACATTGCTTGCTTGCTTGCTTGCTTGCTAGGTGCTTTGTCTGCTCCAGACATTGGCGATAAAGGCTTTCCATCTACTTCTATCTCTGGTTATTTGTAATGTGCTGTTGTTGCCAGTCAGCCTAATGAACTGGTCCATGTATTTAATGCGTTGCCTCCTTCTACTAATGTTTCCTTCAAGTTTTCCTGTCAGTATCCTGTTTTCTGTGCCTTCTCTTCTCATGATATGCCCAACAAACTGCAGTTGTCTTTTTCTTATGATGTTAAGGAGGGATCTGACACATGTCTTATCGGGTACTTCTTCATTTGATATTCTGTCAATATTACTACATATAGGGGTCAAAAATTGCCTCCTCTTAAAGAAAATCAATGCAGCGGGAAATGAAAGGGCTTTTCTTTTACCGCGACTGGTAGACATGGCATACACTGCTCCATCTGTATGTCAGGGAGTGTATAGCGACGATGTGAGAAAATTGAAAGTATTGGAACTGATCTCCTTCCTCTTTTAGAGCACTAAAATTGATTGCGATACAGCAAAATTCATAATCTGAAAGCAGTAACAGCATGGTGCAACTCAAACAAACTTACAATTGATACAAAAAAACTAATTACATGCAGCGTTACAAGTTTGGACATGGTACTGACCCTCAATTTAGGATAACATGTTCCATACACGGTTGTGCTAAGGTTTACTCTAATGTGTGGACTTTCAGATGCCATATAAAATCTAGGCATGAGATATTCTTCATTCAGTCACTCCAAATTCCCCCATACGAAACAAGGGGGCATGCCTCCCCTCCCCCCGTGCACGCCACTGATAATGATGTGGAATAATATATGTCAAAAATTAAATGTGTTTCATTTTTAGGTATTGTGGAGGTGCACGACACATTAGGTTTAATTTCTCAAAGTAATGGACTTTCAATATGGTTTAACTCTCTATCTTATGTTCTCTGTTTTGTTTAATTTCAGTATCATTTGAATCTAAATAAGTCATATATATCCATTGATTCCGTTTTACGTCTCATGGGCTTAAAATAATTTGCAGTTCTGCCGTGTTTGCATCGATTTACTACACTATTCAGAAGCACAGAGTGATGTTGAGAGAAATAATAGGGAAAAAGTATAGGGAAAGGAGATGCATAATACTTTCTTTATCACGAGTAACAAAACAAAACAATTTATAGATAATGAAATAATTTATATCCATCCAATTCATATCAATTTGTTTGCGCTCCTTTTTTGCAGCGCGTAGCGTGTTAAATTATTTCCCTATGGAGAATAATAGAAAATACGCCGTTTTTGAGGGATTTGCTAAGATATCTCCCAAACGCGTCAACAAGGTGATCTATCAAAACAGAACAGAATAGAGCAGATTCTCACCTTGAACATGATATGATTTTCATTTAATTTTAGTCAAATTAAGTTCTGTCACTTTTGAGGTTTTTGGAACCTTTCTTGATGATTTTGGAAATCCATTTGTACATGAGCCAATGGGCAAGTGCGGGAAACGAAACGTTTGGTGCGACTTCACATTGTTGTAAAAAAATATATACGTCACAATAGACCCTATCAAAAAAGACATTTTGCAGAAAATGCTGTAGATTGCGAATACCTAAGAATGATTTTGATTGGATAAAAAAAACCTCTGTCACTTTTCACATTTGCAAAAGCTTTTGCAATTGGTCACTATAGTTTGGCGGGTTCAGCCGATGGCATTGTGTGTACACAGTATAGTACACAGTACACACGCATAGCTAGGCAACGCAGCGCGTGAAGAATTTTGGCAAGGAGGTGAGAGTAAACTGAGAGGAAAAGAAAAAAGCACAAGCCAATGAATGCAAGTGATCAAGAAGAGTTACAAAACTGAAGGGAGTGAGAAAACAAGGAAAGTGAGAGGGAAAGTTATGAAAACAAGTAATGCGAGGAAAAACGACAAGAAAAGGAGAGAAAGGAGAAGAAGTGAAAACACGCAGCTGAGTGCGCTCACGATATGTAAGTTGAACACCCCTACACCTCAATGTAGCAGCCCGCCACTATACACGTAGACTGCCTGCACGATGCGAAGACAGCGGCGCGTATTAGTGACTGTGCGTTAAACGTCCCATTTCTATGCCTTATAAGAGGAGCGTTTTTTGTACACAACAAATTGATATGCCACACTTTTTTGCATTCAAATTTTATAGAGGCAATGATGAAAGCAGCATTCTTGGCAGTACCAGGGCTTCTGCAGGAGAAGTTGGATCACCTCTTTATGCCACGTGAAGTAGAGGTTAGTAAATTTTGAATTATGTGTCTTATGATCTAGATTAATAAGTAATTGCTGACTTTGGTATGTACATAATTATGTATACCGTATATGTGAATTGATCTTGTATAGGACAAACACAACATTTGGATCCAACAAAGAGCACACCATGAGAATTTTGTTTCGTGCACATGATATTCAACATTCATCACAATGTGATATTTTCAGTGTATTTTTCTCAATAAACACTCTTTTTGCCAAATTATTCATTTCAATTTGTAAAAAAGGATTTGATTAAGAATATCAAATGAATTTACAGATATACCTCTCATTATTTGATTCTCCATTTGTTTCTTCCATTCTGATTTTCGTTCATTGCTCTGTTATCTTTCATTCAGTCACAGAACCCAGTGCATCTCAGAATGGACAAGGAAGAAGTGCTGGACACCCACTCATATGAGCTGACTGCGGACGGAGAGACGGTCGCTACAACCAAAGACATGCTTTCAGCAGTAACCATGTGGATTTCTTCTTATTACATCTTTAATCTGGAGTACCCCACTTGTCTGACCAAGACGCTTGTATTCATGCAAAAAATTTTATTGAATATTCAAGATGGAAACAGTATTCCACGACCAGTTGTTACATTAACTAATAAACTGAATATTGAAAATGCAAACCAGTGAGCTCTGATGAGAAAGCCAGGAGAGTTGGTAGGTGTAATTGATCCATATAAATCTTGCAATCAGAAAAGACATTCATGAAAAATAACAGATTAATCATTCCTAGCAATTTTTCTATGTCAGTCATCTAGATAGTAACATGGAAAAACTTGCTACATTAACATTTTTTGTAAAACTATACAATTTTATATTCCATGAGGTGATTAGATTTGATCTCAAACTTATGTGTCATGAGTTATAAAAATATGGTTTTTAAACATTTTCAAAACTGAATCGTCTTTTTGAAGCGGTCATCATGTATATCTTGAATATTATTGTAGTTACCTAATTTTACAGCCGTTGATGATGAAATTTCTTTTTTTTTACTCTCCCTCTCATCATTAGTGTGATAAGAAACCGAATAACATTAAGTTGGGAGGTGTTTTGATATTTGCAACAATTATTAATTAACCAAAATTTTAAAAACTATATCATGCATGCAGATCAGAGATTACATTCTACACGTATTAAGTGTTTAGTTTTTATCGAGTATCGGTATAATTGGGCACCGCTGAGCAGTATTTATCATGGTGTACATTATGATCAAAGTGGAAGATTGATCTCTTATCCTTTATTCAGTATAATGTTTAGACTATTCAAATTTAACTGAAAGGATTACATTAACCGTATATGCTTGATGTAAGGATTTTGTCAAATCCCACGGGGCTTTTTTGAAAAAAATCTCATAAATGCTGAGAAAATTGGTGCAACATTTTCTTTCCTCGCAGCTAAGTGGAATTCCAACCATTTTTTGTTTCAATCAAAATATTTTCATATTTAAAGGTGCTGAAGATATTACATACATGTGATTAACAACGTAAAGGACGAAGCCAACCCTTCTGATACAAGCATAAACTAATTCGTTAAAACTTTAAGCAAATTCTTTTTTCCCTATCAAAATTCTCCAGAAAATGTCCAATTATATGCTTATGAGATAATTATGCAGGCCTATATACATACACTGTATACATGTGCATTGTGAAGTGTGTTAAGAAAATTAATATGTGTTTTTTTTAACTATGTAGAAATTGCAGAGTATAACGTTGACACTGTTTTAAAAGTGTCTGATAGAGTCTTTACAAACAGAATAGGGTACCTTATGTCACACATTTTATTTGACAAAAAATCGAGATGCATCGAGATGCAGACACTGACTAAGCAGGAGGCATAAATAATCTGATTTTGCATTCGTTTTTCATTTCATCTGATTTTTCATCTTTTATCTATTTTTTTTTAAAATTTCACTTCATGCTACACAAAAACGGTGAACCATGATCAGCCTACTGATATAGATGCTAAGAGAGCTTAAACTGCTGAATATGTTTGTTTTTATTACTTCAGCCATAATTATAACCTAAATTGTAAATATTACTTTTAAAAAATTGATTTCTTTAAAAATTGTTTAGGTTTTATGCAGCTCTTGTTAATCTGTGTGTAAATAACCTGTGTCTATGTACATAACCTGTGTGTATGTACATCTGATGGAACGCAAGCTTGTATATTCTTATGCAAAAATATACTGAAAAATAAAGTTTGTAATAATACTGTATTTGAATTTATACTTTCCCTTATTTCAGACTTTGTGTCTCTGACATGGTTTTCTTTTATTTAGCCTGGCGATGTCTGTCAACGTGGTCGGAACGTCGGAAGGTGTTTTCTTATTTGTTTAATTTGCCTTGATCCACTGGATTTCAGTATGAAATATGGATCATGGCTAGTCCGTCAAGCTAGTCCACCTTCCTAGTAAAGCAGCTTAGTCCAGCTTGATGGACTAACAAAACATTAGTCCAGCAGGCAAGACTAACCTGAAGTTAGTCCAAATGGGCACCGTTTGGACTAACTTAAAACTAGTCAATAACTAGTCGAGCGACTACCTTGTGTTAGTCCAGCAAGCTGGACTAACCTCAAACTAGTCGCTGGACTAAGAACAAACTAGTCAGGCGTGTACGACTAATTCAAGCTAGTCGCTTGACTAGCCACAAGCTCGTCAACCGACTAATGAAAGGCTAGTCTAGCATGACGGACTAGGCAAAGTTAGTCCGTCTTGTTAGTCTAGCGAAGCAGACTAACATAAAGCTAGTCCAGGTGGGCACCGTTTGGACTAACTTTAAGCTAGTCAAGCAGACCAATTTAGGTTTTCAGTGCATGTTATTTAAAAGTCGTCGAAAGCATTTTTAAATCTCAGGACATTTGATCATTAATGAAACCATAATAGAGTCAGTTGAGTCACCATCGTTCTTTGGTATTCGTGTAGACGATAATTTGAAGTGGAAGGATCACGTTGATATTGTATGCCATTTATTAAGTTTTAAAAAATGGAATACTGTATAGATTGAGGCACTTTGTGTCAAGGAAAATTATGGTCGTGATATAATTTTTTCATTTTACCCCCGTAACGTAAGGATTAGAGGTTTGGGGTGCTGCTTGTAAAACAACTCTGAATCCTATTCTAATTATGCTTCAGAAACGAATGGCTCAAGTAATTACTTTCAAAGGTGCGAGATATCACTCTGCCCCTTTATTCTATGACCTTAAGGCGCTAGATTTTCAAAGAATATCGCTATGTAATTGGTACATTAATGCATGACATAATATATGATCGCCTGCCTCATACCCTATATTTCTCAATGCCAGAACACCGTTATCATACAAGAAACAAAGAGAAATCTAATTTGAGTGTTTCAATGAGTAATACCAGTCTGGGGAAACAATCAATATCATATTCAGGACCAATTATATGGAATAATTTGCCAATAGAATTAAGGAATATTACCAGTCGCAGAAGTTATGCACGAGCACTAGTACAGCAACATTTGATTGACGAATACCAAATTGAAATCTAATTTTAGGAATATTCATGCATGTCATTATTATTCTTTTTTTATATATATTTATTATAAGCTCACTTGATATTTGATATTATTATTCTTCTTTTTGCCATGGTTAATAACTGTTATTGATGTTGTAAATATTGTATATGTGTTATTTTAAATATATGTCAGAGATCATCTAAATTTCGATCAATTGGTTATAACAATGATTCATTTTATGTAATCAACTTGTGGGGTTAACCTCGAATAGCATATATGCTACTTGTTAGCTCCCTTTACCTAGATGTATATATCACTGTGAATTATTGTATGTATTATTGTGATTTTGTTTTGTTAATTTTGGTCATTCATTCATTCATTCATTCATTCATTCATTCATTCATTCATTCATTCAAAATTCATTGACATGGGGGGAGGCAACAATACCCCCCCCCCCTGCATCATCGTAGATAGGCAGGGTTTCTTAAAATGTTAAGAAACATTGCGTCCGTTAATACGTGGGAGCGTATATAGCCACCGATGAATTGCAGAAAGTTTGCATTTTATAGTAGTAATATACTTATTTTACAGGGCTGTAATATAAAATTATTGCATTTTATAGTTTGGGGGCTGCATGTGCCAGGGGCCTACAGAGAGGGTAAAAGATCAATTTCGCCCCAAACTTGAATGATGGGAAAGGTAACTTCCCCCTCCTCCCCGCCCCGGCACCTGTGTCCCCTTCCCTTCTCTCTGTCTCTCTGTCTGTCTCTGTCTCTCTCTCTCTCTCTCTCTCTCTCTCTCTCTCTCTCTCTCTCTCTCCACATCTCCTTCTTTGTTTCTTTATCTAACGCTCCTGCAGCATGCTTTTATCTTTTCGTACATGGCGTGTCCTTTTTTCTCTCCCGTTCAGTTTCGCCTAGAAGTTTCCATCTAAAGTAATATAGGCCAATACATTTTCACAACATCTTTCTTTCAAGCCAAAATCACTGTAAGACTAGATACTGGCCTCTAAAAGGAACAAAATAAGTGAAGTTGTGACAATGTGAGGTACAAATTTTCGTGCAGGTCCACTTTCGGCATGTTTTTTTTTTCCTGGGGGGAGCAAGACGCGTAAAAATTTTCGAAGAAGCTCAAAAGCAAGGGAGCGAAGCGACCGACGTGGTTACGAGGGCGCTTTTTGCATTTTTAACAGTGAAATTAAAGGATTTGGTGCACACTTTTTGTGGATTTTGTGAAAATTGTCAGTAAAAAAATGTAAGTTTTCAAAATTTCAGGGGGGGGGCAACCGCCCCCCCCCCCCCCCTGCTGCGTACGACCATGCTGTCAGACAAGTCGCTGCCCAAATATTATGATACTTGGACATGTCGCTGCTGGAATAAGAGTGCTTGTTGTCCGAAACCATCTTATTTCTAGATTTTATGAGAAAGCGCAGCGAGCGGGCGAAAAAAATAAGCATAAGATGTAAATCAAATTCCTTTGATATAAGAAATATCAATTATCAATATAACCGGCATTGGTTAAGATACTTCAAATGCGAGCGAGCGAAGGGGGCGCTTCCAGGTTTTTCACTTTTTCTTTATTTTACTTTCCTCTTCTCTCCCCCCCCCCCCCCCGGTTCCTACGCCTATGTAGTGTATCATTTTTTTAACATGGGTTATTTTTTGCGGCAATTAAGATGATCAGAAAGATATTGGAAACCATTATCGTGCAACATTTTTGTCACTTTCTTGAATTTCAACCTGCAAACTAAATCTAAAAGTATCAGCCTATATAGTACTGAATAATAGCTGCGATATTGTTCAAAATGTTCTGAGGTTGTTGTTGTTCAATAAACAAGTCATGCAAGACTTGGTTCGTATTTTAAAGCACCAGTCAGAACGTCGCCTCAATCCCTAAATGCTCTGTTACAGAAAGCTGTTCATTTAGGTTTTTGAAATGAAAGATTATTGTTGTTTCAATCAGAATCGTAATGGTAAAGGCCACTGTGTTTAAACCACCTATTGTTAATTCCTACTTTTTATTATGATTGTCCGGCGTGTCAAAGGCTTTTAAAGCGTCTTATCCTCCGGACTCCAAAATCGATGAATTGAACTCCGTCACTCAGCGCTATTCAAAGGATTCGTTTTCAGAATACAGGGATTCACACTTTTTAGACCGCTATTCAGTTTAGCAGTCGAAGTTGAAGCAAACTTTCTTTCTCCGGCTCTTTTGGAGAAGTGTTTTTGAGCACTGCGAACAGTAGTGTCGGTTTGTGACAAGGAATCGAGTTGTGGTGGCTCAGAGTAATCGAGAATAATTATGAAGATGGAAATGAGGGTGAAAAGAGGTCGTATATCTCATGTGAAATAGCAGAGTTTAGCAGGATATTTTCATTGTACATACTGAAATGGATAAAATGGCCAGCTTGAATGACCCTGACGATATCATCTCATCTGTGGACGTAGATCGTGGTGACATAATACCTCCACTCGAAGAAGCCATCAATATCTTCGCCGAATACAATGTTTTTAATGGTAGCAATAAAATCTCGGTGAGCAACGATAATGACTCCATATCCAATGGAAAACCACTGGACTGTGGAATTGACAATGGCCTAGCAATTCCCGGTAAAGACCTTGAAGCTATAGAAGAAAAGGATTTTCTCGAACCACAATGTAATCTTGTAAACACACGCGTATCAACTTCTTTATGTTCATGGAGAAAGTCTACCTCTGGTTACAAACCTGCAATCCCGATTATAGTAGAAGACACTACAAAGCAAAGCAAAGACGTGGGAGATCAAACGCTGATCGACAAAGGAATGGATGAGACAAAGTCTATGTCGGGTTTACCTCAAGTTTACATTGTTGATCTCTGTGAAAATGAAACATCTACAATCTCTACAACCAACAATGTCACAGTATTAGAGAATGATGGATTGGATGAGAAAATAACAAGACTCCAGCAACCGACGGCGTATCGAGGAAGGAGACATTCCATGGAAAACATTCCATCCAAGAACGGTAATGAAATTCAAACTTTAAAGGTAGAAGAGGATGACACTCACAACGTTGAGAAAAATAACATTCAGGGTAATCTCTTAGATGTTATGTCAAATAAAGACAAATCCAGTGAATCAAAAACTACCTCACTCTCTCTTCCTAACACACCTCGTAACTTAACTCGATCATATCTTTTGCCTAGCAATTCTCGACGACCTCGTCGCTACTCCTTAGCAGATGTCAGCAACATGAGTCTGAGTGTACTCGAAGATAAATCTTTTGCTCGAGAGATTCGTCAACATCAACTTTTCTT
>CM057159.1:135000-215663 GCA_029962745.1 Echinometra lucunter
AAGTCAGAGGTTTTAAGACATAGACTAGTAGAATCGATGGTCATTCCTCCTATCTTTCCAATCCATTAGCAGCAAGAAAAGTTAGTCGTTACTATTGCGATCAATAAGATTTTGACATCTCTTGTTCATCTATCGTAATCGAATGGAGTCGTAACATCGATCAGAACAAATATAGATTAAATTGTTGGAAGAAAGATTGAAACAAACGATTTATCGCCAAGCATAGGTAGGAAAAATCGATTTCCGTTGTTATACAGTATAAAGATGACACTCCAAGGTCGTGATCTAAACCCCTTGAGGATTCTCAGTAGTTTCTAATTTACTCGTCTCAAAAAGGAAATGTTCTCTCCTCAGCAACATGAAATCATTCACTGCTACAGCCCCGAGGTGATATCATTTGCTACCTGTTACACGTGAACTAAATTATGTTTTAAAGACAAAAGAGCAAAACATCCAGATGTGTGTTGTTGGTTTTGTATAAGTCATGGGGCCGGAGGATGGGGGGGGGGGGCAATTTACAATGATGGGTATGGCATGTGTGGCATCAGTGTAATCCAGGTTGGAGAATATTCATGATTGGTTTAGTCGTTTTAGGCACTTATTTTAGATGCACGAAATTATTTTAGGAAAGAATATTACTTTGTTTTCACCCCTTTATCTCTCTCTCTCTCTCTCTCTCTCCTCCCCCTTCTCTTTCTCTGTTACAAACCCAGTCTTTCTTTTCTAGTTGCATAGTTTGATTGGAGGGGCAAGTGTTCCCCCCGTTACTTCATTTTGGGCACAATTTTTCGCCCGACGCTTGTTTCAATGATCTTTCTGCTAACATCATATCTTATTTACTTTGAAATGTATAAATAGTTGTGCATGTTTAAACAGATGGTTAAAATGGACCCTACTGCTACTTGGTAGAGGTGAAAAATTCCTTTCTAGTTAATTTTCCTGCTTTGTCCCATGTGCACTTATCACATCAACGATGTCATGCAAAAGGAATTGTTCTTGAATGCATTTATACGAGTAGAATTTGTTTTAAGAGTTGGGAAAATGGAATCTCATATATACTAGATTCTGTGGTCCTTGCATACTCAACAACATTCACTCTTATTAATTTTATTTCCATTTTATGTTTCTTTCCAGAAAGTAAATGGGCTACACCTGCCTCTCATGATCCATATCACATGACGGTTCATTTCATCACAGACCCAGATCAAGCAGATGGTCTTCGAAACTTCCTACGTCCAATCACTTCAGCTATTGCACCTCAGTTTGCAATCTTCAACTATGCTGAACGCAGTGTCAATGTCTGTATGCCTGAAGATGACGATGAAGATCACACCAAGATCCCAGCTCTGGCTGTTGTTGTCTTCATACAAGAAGAATTAGGAGCAGAGCGTTTGGAGAATGCACAAGGATTCTTGAAGAAAGAACCATGGGCCCTCCATCACCGATCAGAGTTAGGACCCAATGCAGTACCCTATCCAACAAATAACCAAGATTACTACGCACATGCCAACAATATGCCTCTCTGGGCTGTCCGTCAGGTTCATTGCGGCTCTGACAGACTACGTTGTCAGCTTTTTGTTTCTGATGAGCATTGGTCGAGTTCCATCCAACTCTACTCAACAATCCTTGGACATGGTGTGCAGTATCAGAAGGAAGATTTCTGCTTCTTCAACATCTACTCAGATCCGACTCGTAATCTTGAGATCCAGTTATCATTGAAGAGGTTACCAACGGAGTACACTCCACTCCCCATGGAAGATGTCATTCTACAGTTTAAGATCGCTGATATGGGAAGCCTTGTGCCTCTTCTACCTAATGTATGCAGTCCGATCAGTGAAAAGAGATGGCAAACCAGTGATTTTGATGGTAATAAGATTCTTCTCTTGCGGGGAAGTGATAAGTCTGGTAGGAATACCCCTCGGATGGACCACACAGGAGTGTCAAACAGGAGAAGTGCAGGTAGCGAATCATCAGATAATGAAGGACCACGTGGTAGACCAAGAGGAAGACGTCATAAACAGAATTTAACAACCATTGTTTAAGAACGTTCACCAAGGGCCACTTTTGATTTCCATTGTCCTGTCCGCAAACGTACCTAATTCTGGATCTTTAACTGCAAATTTGAATTCCAATTTTCATCTTTGTCAGTATGGGATTCTGTTGCTTTGACTAGTCAGCATAGGTCGTAACAACCCTTCTCTCCATCCACTCCTAAACTGTTTGCAGACACTCTCCCCCCCCCCCCCCCCCCCCCCCCCCCCCCAGCAGTGACCTAGCCCGGTATTCAATTCAATACTTAAGTCAGAAATATGAGTATTTCACATAGATAAAATACTTAGAAAATTTTGGTATTCAGTTCAATATTTTGGCTAAGTATTTTACTCTAAATCTAAGTCACCTACCTAGGAGACTTAAGCCAATCATTTTGGAGGCCTTGATTGGCAGGCATAGGTTTTTTACGCAGTAATCATGATCTGCGCAGAATTATATCACAGCGTATTCGAGCGTATTTGACGCGACATGTTTATTGTGCAGTGAAAATATGAAGTTACAATGCTTATCATTAAGAATTTTGGCTTGGATTTGGCTTACTGAAGTAAAATTCAAAGTATTGAATTGAATATGACTTAAGCAAATTTCTTAGCCAAGTAAAATACTTAGTAAAAGTTTTACTTAATCGAAGTATTGAATTAAATACCGGCCCTGACCTGCATAATCGTGGATAATAAAACCATTAGCATGTAATTTTCATGGTACATGTGCAGCAAGTTTGAGTTTGTAGACTTTTTATCTAGAACAAGGACCAGAGTGAGGAACAGTTTTTGCCTTTTCCCGATTACAAGATATAGAATTATTTGAGGTAGTAAGTTAGGAATGATGTTACAATTTCAAGAAACAACAGAAAGCAGAGATTAAATCTGTCTTGCATACATGTACACAAAATGAACATTCAATGTACTACTGTAGTTTCATATAATTTAGATATCAGATCATTTATTTTCCAACTGTTAAAGTAGATATTCATTGATTTAAAAACTGACTCAATTTTCATAATTGCGCAGGTGAAGCTTAGATTGAATAAGTTTGTCAAAATACATCACTTAGAAATATTCGAAGTATTAATTATTATCATTTAGCAGGCGCTAAAATACAACCCCGACATAGCACCTGAAGAGCTCTCCAAACACCGCTGAGATGTGTGACGTCACGGGCGGGATGTTAATTACACAAGCAGACGATGTCCCATAACATCTCACACATTTTCAGCGCCTTTTTGTCATCCTCTATTCAGTTATTTCTTTCACCTCATTAGCGTCAGTCTAAATGTTTAATATATTCTTTTCCCTAAACCCCATGCATGGTATCATTTAGATGGAAAATGAGGCGTTACAGTGATAAAGGAATCAACAAAATAGATGCAATTGTATTTTCAGCTGCACACACTGTGCTGTGTTCGGCGTTTCAAGAGGGAGCAACTACCATCCATGCAATCATTCAGCGGGCTTTTCAATTTAAAAAGTGTGGTTTCTTTGATTGTTCATTAACTCTTATCCTGCATATTTACAAAAATGAGATTTCAGTTATTAGAATTGGTTTCATTTCCCTTTTAGAATGGTGTAAAAATGAGCATGTTAAAATACACTAAATTCTTTATTATTTGAGAAATAATTGCACTGCAATTATGTTCATTCTGTATGGGTAGTCATCTGCTTGGACAGGGTTGAACCTGTTCATGACTTCAGTAAAACATCGTTATCTTTTTTGGCAAATCGCTCCTATATCACAGATACTAGGAGGTGGTTTTATTTGTATCATTTTAAATTATCTGATACATAGTTGACATAAAACTAATACATCTGTTAGCTTTCCAGTTTCTATTGAAACATCATTTGCCATATTTGTGATTTTCTTTGAATGTGTATTTTAAAAAATTATAGCTTATAAATGCACAACACAGTAAATATAAGGAATCATATTCAAAAAAAAGTATTTCAATGTAATGAGGTATAGTTTTAGCTGACCTGAATACATCAAATTAAAAGCACTCATTTTCAATACAATACAGATGATCTACTCTTTAAGAGAGATGCTTTATTGCACACCTCCTAATCTCATAAGATACACTGTTAACCTGTGAAATAAATAACTATAGCATAAATGTATTCAATAACTGATTGTATTTCCATATGAAATAATAAATACATGTATTACAAATAAGGAAGGAGAGCCTGGTTCAAGACCAGCCATGAATGATATCAATGATTTAATTCATAAGTTTTATACAGTAACCCCTCATTGCAATATATAACATGCAATGACAGATCCAGGAGTAGTGTGGGGGCACGCTCCCCTCGTGTCTTCAGAGCACCGAAAGCACTGCTAAGCAGCTTAATTGAAATGTGTGCCATCTCAGGAAATAGCGCCAACACACATGCCATAGGCAGCTTCTCACAACAGAATTACATGACAAGCAGATCAGCCCCTATACCCCCTCACAACAATGGCACCATTGCCTTGCTAACAAGCAGATCAGCCCCTACAGCCCCTCACAACAATGGTACCATTGCCTTGCTAACAAGCAGATCAGCCCCTACACCCCCTCACAGCAATGGTACCACTGCCTTGCTAACAAGCAGATTAGCCCTTATACCCCCTCACAACAATGGCACCACTGCCTTGCTAACAAGCAGATCAGCCCCTACACCCCCTCACAACAATGGCACCACTGCCTTGCTAACAAGCAGATCAACCCCCTCACAGCAATGGCACCACTGCCTTGCTAACAAGCAGATCAGCCCCTACACCCCCTCACAGCAATGACACCACTGCCTTAATGACAAGCAGATCAGCCGCTATACCCCCTCACAACAATGGCACCATTGCCTTAATGACAAGCAGATCAGCCCCTATACCCCCTCACAGCAATGGCACCACTGCCTTGCTAACAAGCAGATCAGCCCCTATACCCCCTCACAGCAATGACACCACTGCCTTGCTAACAAGCAGATCAGCCCCTATACCCCCTCACAGCAATGACACCACTGCCTTGCTAACAAGCAGATCAGCCCCTATACCCCCTCACAGCAATGACACCACTGCCTTAATGACAAGCAGATCAGCCGCTATACCCCCTCACAACAATGGCACCACTGCCTTGCTAACAAGCAGATCAGCCCCTACACCCCCTCACAGCAATGGCACCATTGCCTTGCTAACAAGCAGATCAGCCCCCACACCCCTCACAGCAATGGCACCATTGCCTTGCTAACAAGCAGATCAGTCCCTACACCCCCTCACAGCAATGGCACCATTGCCTTGCTAACAAGCAGATCAGCCCCTACACCCCCTCACAGCAATGGCACCACTGCCTTGCTAACAAGCAGATCAGCCCCCACACCCCTCACAGCAATGGCACCATTGCCTTGCTAACAAGCAGATCAGTCCCCACACCCCTCACAGCAATGGCACCATTGCCTTGCTAACAAGCAGATCAGCCCCTATACCCCCTCACAACAATTGCACCATTGCCTTAATGACAAGCAGATCAGCCCCTACTACCCCTCACAACAATGGCACCATTGCCTTGCTAACAAGCAGATCAGCCCCTACACCCCCTCACAGCAATGGCACCACTGCCTTACTAACAAGCAGATCAGCCCCTACACCCCCTCACAGCAATGGCACCGCTGCCTTGCTAACAAGCAGGACAGCCCCTACACCCCCTCACAGCAATGGCACCACTGCCTTGCTAACAAGCAGATCAGCCCCTACACCCCCTCACAGCAATGGCACCACTGCCTAATTACAAGCAGATCAGCCCCTACACCCCCTCACAACAATGGTACCACTGCCATAAATGAAAAGTATAGTTGTGGGAAAGGTGAAAACAATTATTGTGAGCTTTTCAAATTCTTTTCATGTTATCTAGGAAGTATATCATAGTAGAAATGTCCCCTGTTCTTCAAATGCCCTCACATTCAAAATAAGACAAAAAACATTTGTGTGTGGTCCCATACATGCATATCTGTGTGCAGTGCATTTGAATCTCAGCAGAATTGAGTTAATTTCTTATCATTTTGGTGATTCCAAAACCTTACAGCATACAACAATTCTTAAGTGCTTTATAATCAACCTTTCTCAATTACTCTGAGACAATTTCTTTAACAATTCAATCTCACGACCAGAACTTGCCTTTATCTTTAAGCCCGCCACACACTATACGATCCGACTGCAACCCGATTTTCGAACAAATGGCATGAATTAAATAAGAAAGTTTAAACAAGTGAAATTATCATATTTGAAGTTCGGAATAATGATAGGAATATTAAAATCAAAATTTTGGTTAACTGCAAACCTTGTGGTCAGCGAGTAAAGGCCAAATCGGCTTCAAATCATAGCCAATCGCAAGATTGCTGTGACGTCACTATGATTCGGAATTGGGTTCACTTTTATTCCTTCAGGGAGGCTCACAATAGCCCGGAATTTTGATTTATTCGAAACATTGATCATTAAGGTTTCACATGTTTGAATGTTCATATCAAATCGGATCACAGATGGATCGTATAGTATGAGGTGGGCTTTACTGACAAGCTTGATTAGCCCTTACAACCCCAATGATAATTCAAACCTTGGATCTGCTCCATATACATGTAATGATATGGCTTGTAAGCCCATGTGTAAAAACCTTTATATGCAGGAACCCAAAAAACCTGCTTCTTTTGTCTTCATTATGGCCCAAATTCACAAAAGCTGTTTGAGTTCAAACCATGGTCTAAATCTCCAAGAGCTTCAAACACGCATACCCTTTTTCTCCAATGGATGGGCAGTATTGAGCTTTTATATGCTTATTTACAATGCTTATTTACCCTTATTTACCCCTATTTACAGTCATTTTATTTACAAAATACACCATGGTTTAGATATAAACCTCTTTTATGAATTTGGGCCATTAGGTTCACAAATCTTCATAAGACAATGTAAGATCATAGATATGTTTCAAAATATTCAAGAGTTATATGTGCTATTAAATGTGTCTCTATAACTGAAATAGAAACCCTACGCTTTCAGCAAACGTGAGTTACAAAGATGAGTGATAGCATTCATCTTATAAATTTAGGTACTTATGTAGGAATTAGTTCAAGTTTTAGTTGAACTGAAAGACAAGACATATCTATGTTGCACTTGTGAGTACACACAGAGTATATTTGTTACACCACATGTTTTGTTTTGGTGAAGAAGTAATTTTGCTGGATTTTGTACAAATAAACAAGAAAATACAAAAGATTTGTTTTCTTTCTTCAGTTGTTCTATAATATACCGGTATGTACCTCTATGGCTAAACATATAAACCATAAGAAAAGAAGTAAACCTGTATGTTCATAAAGAAATCTACAATATGCAAACTAATACTAAGAAATTTGAATTTTCTTCTGAGATGCATTACATGCAAGGTTGCATGAAGATTTGCAACAATCTGATTGTTGCATCTATACCTGCAACCTGAACCCCTGAAGAGGGCGATAAGTAAAATAAGAGTTATGAGGCAAAAGAGGACAGCTGGAAAGTGCTGTATGCTTGTATGCTAACTAGCTCTATGATATATGCCTGTATCAACCTCAAGGACATCCAAAGTGTTGAATGCTTGTATGCTAACTAGCTCTATGATATATGCCTGTATCAACCTCAAGGACATCCAAAGTGCTGTATGCTTGTATGCCAACTAGCTCTATGATATATGCCTGTATCATCCTCAAGGACATCCAAAGTGTTGTATGCTTGTATGCTAACTAGCTCTATGATATATGCCTGTATCAACCTCAAGGACATCCAAAGTGTTGTATGCTTGTATGTTAACTAGCTCTATGATATATGCCTGTATCATACATCCAATTATGAGTAATTCCATGGGGTTGGGGCAAATTTTGTGACATACATGTACCAGAACTAAAAAAAAAAAAATTTTTTTTTAAATGTCTCATTTAAACTAGGCAAATATCTGCCACTGATGACTTAATCCAAAAGAATGGAGTCCCACCAAGGCTTACTTTTCAAGCATCATGGCCTATTGCAATTCAGACCAGAGTCTCTTGCCGCTGATATTCATGTAACGAGGATTTTGTTTTTTAATTCTTGTTGCAACAAATCCACACAAGATTTCCTACTCAAACATGGATAACTATGGTAGGAGACCTACATCTCACTGACACATGAATTGATTTTCATTGTGAAATGAAACAGTTGATACCTGTTACATGGACATCATTTGATTTGTTGCTTCTACCCAATGACCAACAGAGTTCCGCCAGACCTTGGTTTCTGCTCTAAGTCTTACAATAAAGAGCTGAACATTTACTCACATCACTCTCGTCTTCCAATTTTGTCACATGAAATGGAACCATAATAACTATTAAAGCATAATCATATAATATATTGGTGATGTGCATTAATTCTCCCCCCCCCCCAAAAAAAAAAAAAAAAAAAATTATCAATTGGGTATGGGATGAACCACCATTAGCTAATTGAAATTAACCCAAATAAGGGTGTAGTTAAATTGAAAGAGGCAATGACAAAGGGACACTATTCAGAAGCAAAAATGTGGCATAGAAAAGTTAATGGAACCTTTTTTCCTGTTCTTCCTTCCAATGAACTGAAAATTTTATTTTCAGTAAGTACTTCACCTTGTTTTGTAGCCTCACCCACACATGATTTGTTTAACACCTCCAAAAAACTCTCACCAAATTTTAACTGTTTTGCAAGTAAATGAAAAGCAAGATAGTGGTCCTCAGGCATACTAACCGACTTTTTTAAAAATCTACTTCTCTATTGTGGAAGGTGCTTTTCTGAGGCTTCAATGTCAAAAACCCATCCTTAACACTTGACTCCTTGGCTTGCATGATCTACATCACTGGATTGATAAAGCATTGAAGATGACTGAACTTCTTCTAATAGACTCCTAAGCTTCTTAGTAGCATTGATAATATGAGATGTATCGTGTAATCTCTTAATAGCTGCATTGATAGCTCTAGTAGTATCCAGACATTCCTGTATGGCTTGCTTCCTCTTAACAGCTTCTGTATCACCTCCTACTACCTCTTCAGCAGGATTGGTATCCATGGAAACAATAAATGCATCATCAAGAGCAAAGACAGGATTGGAGTGATAAACAGAACTCATATTCTCCCATTGCCATGATGGAAAATGTACAAACACAGCACAGAAATGTTTACAAGGAAGAAGATGTATTTGCCAGTCACGACATGTACAGTGCGGCATGACATTGTTCTCTCCAAAACTTAGGGTGTGGCATTCACTGGTCAGTTGTATTACAAATATTCCATTTCCATGATCTATGATGTTCTCTTTACAAATTTTATTCTGCATACGATCTTCAATGTGACGTACTATAGCTCTTGGTCGATTCTGCAAGAACTTTGGAAGTGGAGCATTGCAGTGACTGTAGCCTGCAGATGATCTTGCATTGTGTTCAAGGTATCTACACACACAAAATTAAGAAGTACAGAGTATTTGATAAAAGTGAACCATCATGCTTCGTCTGACCTAAATATGTGACATCACTTTTCTTCATGGAGCACCTATTTCGAAACAGTAAGTCTAGCCCTCTTTTCATAAGAATACTTGAAAGTATATCTACTGGTCATTGGCCTATGTAAATTTTTCTTCAGTAACAACTAAGACTTATTATAAGAACTTCTCTAAACTAGATGAATCCTCGACCGCGCGCAGTTGAAATTTATGCCTCCGCCATTGCCAGATCAGAAATATATATGGCACATTCATGTTGATTTTTTTATTTTCATGTATACAATGACATCTTTGACCTTGACCTTTGACCTTGTGACCCCCAAATCTAATGAGACCATTATGAGACCTTCCATATGCATACATGAGCCAAGTTTTAAGTTGAACCGTCACAGAGTTGTCAAGTTATCGCAAGAGCAAGCAATTTTCAGGTATATAATGACCTCTATGACCCTGACCTTTAATCTTGAGACCCAAAAATCTTATCAGATCATTGTCCCTCCCATATACATGAATGAACCAAGTTTGAAGTTGCTCCATTAAATGGTTGTTGAGTTATCGCGAGAACTAACCATTTCTATGTACATAATGACCACTATGACCTTTGACCTTTGACCGTGAGACCCCAAAATCTAATCAGATCATTGTCCCTTCCATATGCATACATCAGCCAAGTTTGGAGTTGATCCGTCAAATGGTTGTTGAGTTATTGTGAGAACGAACCATTTCTATGTACATAATGACCTCTATGACCTTTGACCTTTGTCCTTGAGACCCCAAAATCTAATCAGATCATTGTCCCTCCCATATGCATACACGAGCCAAGTTTGAAGTTGATCTGTCAAACGGTTCTTAAGTTATCGCGAGAACGAAAGCGGGACAGACGGACTACCCGAAAACATAATGCCTCCGGCAACCACCTATGGTGGGCGGAGGCATAAAAACAAACAAACAAACAAACATAGGTCATTAAATTCTTCAGAATTGGTTCAACTATTACAAAGAATAACAGTCATGAGAAGGACTAATCCTACATGGTGTCATCATTATCTTTCTCACCATTCCAACAACATCTATTATAATGAATGCTTTTGAAAATGGAAATGAATCGTAGAATTTCTTCCTATCAGGTCGCATTTGGTACAACTAGCTATAATGCTATGTTCCTAGCAATGTGATTGATAGGCAAATCAGCAAAAATTGTTTTAAAAATACACATTTTCAAACATTGACTATAAAGCTAACCATGAGGGCTACTGATGAAAACAAACCATTGCAGTCCCACAATTACTAGAGTCACATTTATTACAAGATTCTCAATATACCATAGTTCAACTTTAATACACCCATCCCCCCAAAAAAAAAAAAAAAAGAACAAAGCTAAGAGCAGACTGGTCAAAAATACTTACTTCCTATAAGATTCTGGGAAGAAATTGTTCAGTAGTCCAGCAACCAAATCCTTCACAGAGCCACTGCAGTAAGGTTTAATCGTATCATACTTCAGAACTTCACTTTGTTTTTCTAAACCTCCTGCAGAATGGACAGTCAGGTAAAGACTCTCATCTTGGAAGCATCTTACCCATCTCTGGACAAAACAAGAATAAAAATCATGCTATTTAAATCAGGATTAACAGATAATAAAACATGTTTGCTTGGTGAGCTTGTATGAAATAGCTTACTACAAAGCCACAGTGGCATGAACTGACTTATCCACTAAACTCAAGTATTAACATGTCTAGAATTAAACCTCTGCCTATATTCAAGACAAGCAAGTGTTGATTATTTTTAGCCACTGCTTTAACATGTACATTTCTTTTCTAATATTCTTGGGCCTAACAGTTAGTACATGTAGTGCTTTGTGACCAAATTGTTCCAAATCTATTTAAATCAACAAATTTCAAATTCAAATTGCAATATACATGCAATTACAAAAAGGTTTTGGTCAGAATTATCAGAAAAAATGTGAGTAATTATAAGATTGTTTAGGAGAAAAATGCAAGTAATTATAAGATTATTTTGTTTGATACCTTAGCTTGAGGCAGCCAATAACTTGATAAGAGAGAGCTTCCCTTCATGTCTGGACTGTTAAGTAGTTGTCCCATCAATTCTTCATACTTCGCTAAAGTGTCTGCATGTGCTACATGACGAAGCATTGGTAAAATAACTTCCTTCTTCAGTGGTGGTGTCTTTGAGACAAGTTCTCCCCATGCTCTCTCACAGTGAACATGTGAAAGACTCACAGTACAATCTAGAAAGACATGTAGAAAGGAATGCAATGCTTATCATATGACCACAATTCAGCTACATGTAAGTCTTTAAATTAACTTTCTGTCACACAGGTTACAAAAATTACACATTATCTTTCTAACAATACTTAAATGACAGCAATACAACTAAGAAAGGTCATTCTAACACTGTGCTGAATGGATGAGTAAGTAGAAATTTTCCAATCATTAGTTCATTCCTTGGAAATAGATTTTTATTTGTAAGGATAAAAGCTTTACAAATATTTTACAATGTCAGTACAATCTAAAAAAAAAAGATATTTGTTTCATAAATAACAGCACCTCTCTTACATATAGGTACTGTTAGATGAGAGTAAAGGCAAAAGATGATAATTGTTAGATTCTTTTTTTCAGCATGTGAACCCTTCAAGTCACAATCACAAATTCAAATGCAAACAATATTCAACTGTGTAGTAAACAACTATCAGCTTCCTTGTTTAGAGAGAAGAAAGCAAACTAAAAAAGATAACTGATCAAAGCTACTTTTGAGTAATCTCTAATAAATACATTTCTCTGGGTTTAAAGTACAATGTTTATACCAACCCTTAAAGCATGATTCTACAGCTTGGACATCTGGTACATCCACTGCAAAATTTGAAGGCATCCAACTTGGGTTCCACTTGGCAAAAATATCTAAAGCCTCCTGGATGTTAGCTGGTTCCTCTGTTTCTATCATAAATGCACCCACTGCAACATATGCAACATTAGTTCTAACGTATAGAAGGAAGAGATATTTTGACCCTCCAACTACTCGATGTGCAGCATCAAGGAGACAAAATTGGTTGCCATAGCGATTCAAGAGTCTGCTTTGCCAAGTAGACTGGTAACAGAAGAGGAGAGGATGCTTGGAAGAATTTGGTCTGTATAGAAGCAGATCACTAGGATATCTCTTCCTCATCATGCTGATGAATTCATTCATACTGTCTGGAGCCTTATTAGATTTCCGTTTCACAGAAGCCATAATATTACTGATATCAGTATTTGTTGGCATATATCTACGACGAACAGTGTCTGTTATATTTAACTCTTTGTGCAGGAAGTTGACAATATGTTGCTTCATGTCACTGACCTTAACAACCCCTCCTCTTGTTAATGACCTCACTCTCTCAACAACTTCTGGAATGGTTGGCTCACGAAGACCAGCAGCCTGCAGCAAGAAAACACATGTATTCAGCTACTGACAAACACAGTCAACAAAATTCCATTAACAAAGTGAAAATTAATTCAGATTTACTGTTTAATGAATTTCAGGGATATAATTTTGCTTCCATTTTTCCCCTTTCAAATTCTTTGTTTTTATGTTCTCTACACATATACCAGTATTAGAAACATGTGTATATCATATCTCCCCAGTCTGACAGTGTAGTCAATTGACACAAAACCGTAATGATGGTATAGCGTTAATTTCACCGAGAGTTACGTAATCCTCGAACAGCACGGTCGGACCCTGGTGCTGCGTTTCACTGATTTCACAGTCTATAATTACATGCCCGAATTTGTGAACTACGCAACGTGAGCTGTGTACAAGGATACACACAAAGACACACGCGCACCAAGATAAAGTTGATTTAATGAAACAAAGACTGCAACACACGTCTAATTTGCTGCCAAGTTGTTCAATTCAGATTCTTTTAAAAAGCTAAATATTATCTTGGACTGATTTATGCAAAGATACCAAGGGGAAATCTAGGTTTGCCATGTCAGATCGGTCTGGTACAGATTTTTCTTCAAAAGTTTCATATTTTGCTACACCCCACAATGCTTTCCTAGCGTCCTTGTTGAAGAGTAAAGATGAGGAGCGCGTTGAGGAATCGTTCATTCTCTGTCGCTTCACAATGGGTTTGCGTGCAAAAATAGGATCACAGTGGAGAGCAGACAGTGCGCTCAAGGTGATCGATTCGCTACTTTGATCTCAATTTATTAGGCCTTTTCGTGGTTATGGTTTCACATCAATTGACTACACTGTTTGATTTGGCTTTCTTCCTAATGGCAATAAATGGAGGTATTCAAGGTCTCATTTCTTGCTTTCTTTTTATAGAGGGCAATTGATGCAAAAAAAAATATACGTAGGCTTTGCTAGAGATATGGAATGGAGCAAAATTTCACTGTCATTTCGAGGAAAGGCCAATTCAAACTGGGGAGATATGACATACACATGTTTCTATTACTTTACCTTAAATACCTTCATTTCTATGGAAAAATACTGGCTGCACACCTCTGTACTATGTAACACATATCCATAATCCACCATCAAATTAGAATTTGTCTGTTCATATCTTTTGTCACACTGAAGCATGCAATAACTAATTACTGTACCTCATTTCTAATTGGATGTCCTTTATGATCTTCATCCTTTGGAAATAAAGCATAAAATTCAGATCTTTGTTGAGGTTGATGACCCTTAGCTAACATCTTTCTAAACTCTGCAGCAGCCATTCTCTTTGTCCATTCCTTGTTTTCTTTCACCTGAATAGAGAAGATCAATATTTTTTAGAAAATCATGTATATTTATGATTGTGTGTTATTTAAAAGGTAAGATATTATCTGTAACAATCCTGAAGTTTTCAATAAAAAGCTAAAACAACAAAAACAATAATACTCATCAAACTTACACTGATCTTCCAATGGCCTCTCAACCTATCATGATTTATTCACAACTCTGCTGATATCGAAGAACTTTATTCGGAGTCTGAAAATTAAAAGCTAGGTGAAAGCAATTGCCAGATTGTATAGTGCAAACTAATCTATGTATTATCTTGTGTTAGGGAAACAGGCTACACCTTGATCTGGGACTGTATTTCTTTTGAATTGGAGGAAGCAGTCATGTTTTATCCCAATCTGTCACCTCTATAGTTTATTGCCAAGTTCCTTTATTTCCATGTAGCAGTTGTACATGGAGGAATCATTCTTTCCTGTAAATGCCATGTCACAGCTACCTTGTTAGAAAAGAAGTTCTGATGAGTTATTCAATGTTTTCTTTACCCATATACTCTGATTTGTTTCCTACCAGATAATTTATGCATCTAGGTATAAGAAAGAAAATAACTTCAGTAAAGAATTAATGAAACTGTAAGGAATTACAATGCCTACATAGTGTATGCTTGAAATTACTCTCCTCCTGGTAGAATTGATTAAATGACCTTTTAACATGCTTTATGGATATCCTGGCATTTTTGGTACATACTTGTATTTGTAAAATGTAAATCATGAGTTCGTATGGGACGGTTACAGTCCGATAGCGAGATGTTTATCATAGAATTATTCAACCCTAATCAGGCTTGGCTTTTTGAGCAATGCTATACCTGGGGAGGGGGGGGGGGCCCTGATTCCACCCCCCTTTGAGATCTCGGCCGTCAATCGCGCGATCGCGCTGAAAATTGGCACGCACGTCATCCGGGAGGTCATCTACCAATTTCTGTGGTTACATTTTACGAAATAATTTGTTAGGTAATTAATTATTTTAATTTATGCTTAAATCAGACTTTCTGCTATAAATCACTAGCTGAAGCTCCAAATGGTCTTATTTTTGGTGTGAATACTCTTTGTAGTGTTGTTAACAAGTATACATGAAAAAAAAAATTGGAATCGAATTTAATTTCTTATGTATTTCATTGTTCTGGAAATGTATGTATTTCTTTGTTTTTTTGACTTCTTGTTTTTTATTTGTTTTTTCGACAAAATTCGTTACTATTAGGATCATAACCAGACTAAAACTAATTGATTTCGATCATTGATAGTAAAAATAATCGTACATTTATGAATTATTGCTGAAAACACATTTTGTATTGGATTTGTACACGAAATCACGTTTTTGAGCAATTTTTTATCCGACATGCGAGTACAAAGTATTGCATAACTTGAAATTGAGTATGTACTGTCCATACGGAAATTTGTTTTTCACTGGTAACAAATTTACAAATCAAGTGACAAGGTAAAACAGTCTTAAGCAAATACAATAACAATTAAATTAAACAACCAGCAAATTATAAATGATTATACATGGAAAATGGGAATGTAGAAAGTTAAGAAAGATATAACATCCGCGCAATAATGGCATTTGAAAAAAAAAAAGAATCCAAGATTCTGAGGTGTGGGGATAGACATGTTAGCATGGGCAAAGGTCAGACGACAGGATGCGAGGAGCCGGGGGGACGTACCGCTCATAATTTACCGGGTACACAGGTCGAAAGTGTCTAGAATTAGTTTGTGTTTACATGGGGTCTGTGAGACGTGCTATTTTACAGGTGAATGGAGTTTGGTACGAATGATTGCCGAGTTCTCACTAGTGAAGTCTTCGGCGATATATCCTTAGCAGTTAACCAGTCACAGCACAGATGCTCATAGCTTCCAAAAAATAGAATAAACACCCAAACAAAACAATTTGTACTTCAGCAACCAAATAAGGTTTATGTAGTCAATCTCGAGTCATCGCAAAATAAAAAATAAAACCATTGTTTGAGACCAAAAATGTAAACTAAGCACTACATGATAGTTGCTCTACCTTTATATCTTCCAGTCTTGCAATCTGTATAATAATGATAGTTGCTGGACAGCTCACTTTCTTTGTCCGTTGTTGACCCATTTGCTTCTTTCTCTTCTTGGAGTTTGAAACCTGGGTGAAGAAGAGTATTAAACATATGATGTATATTAATTGAAATTAATGACTGATCTCAAATTAACTTTGGATATAAAATATATCACCAAAGAAAGGTATTTCAAACAAGATAGAGCTGAATATTTCACAATAAGACGCAAATGAAATGTGCAGACAGGTTCTGACGAATAATGCGAAGCCCACATGTATTCAGCTCATGCATACGAGATGGATGAATATTGTCACTTTCGT
This sequence comes from Echinometra lucunter, assembly GCA_029962745.1. NCBI lineage: Eukaryota > Metazoa > Echinodermata > Echinoidea > Camarodonta > Echinometridae > Echinometra > Echinometra lucunter. The sequence goes on from CM057159.1 coordinate 151,672, forward strand.
GGATCTAGTCTGAATAGGTCTATCTGAAACACAAAAACATGGACACCATAAAATTGTTATTTTTAGTGCCTGCCTGCCGCCTGCCCCCCCCCCCCTCTTTCTCTCTCAATAACATTCCTGCCTACAGGTGGAATCTCATCTCTTACCAGCTATGTGCTATGTCTTATCCTTAATATCTGATTACAGCTTTCTAATATTCACATCTTACCCTTAACTTCTCTGCTTGCATAGCATATTTCTCTTTTTGTCTTATATTTCTGTCCTTTCCTTGATGGCATTCCATAGTCTTGCGTCCCACTGCAATGAAAGGAACACCTGAAAATGGAATTCTGCAAGGATGCTGGTCTTCATCATACTCCCAGCGAAGTCGAAATGAGGATTTTGCAGCGAAATTGTAACCTGTCAATAGAACCATTGGAAACAGAAATCATTCTTATGCCAATTTGTTAGATACCGTACTAGTTAGATAAAAAAAAAAGTTCATGGCAATTCTCGCCATAATTTTTTTTGAAAACGTCTGCAAGATCGCTCGCCTCTAGTCGCGCATCGATGCGCATGCGCAAGTTAGTTGCCATTTTCTATCTGCATTTCAATGAACGCTGGGGAAACGTAAACAAGCAGTGAGTTTTTCCAGCTACCCTACGATAAATTTATATCTAAATTTCGGTTTTCGTACGTCCGATTTTTAGTCCCAAGTGTTAGTCGGGTTCGTGATGACCACAGCCGATAGTTACAAGGCTGGTGGTGTCATTGGCCCATGGGAAAGAGATTTTCCAGGGGTTGTTTTGAAGTGCCAAGATGCTTGCTATGTACAAATAGGGGGTAAAAGCACCGGACGTCAATGGGGAGTAATAGCGTTAGCGTTTTTTTTTTTTTTTTTTTACTCCCCTGGCATCCCTGGACTAGTTTCATGAAACGCGCCCCAGTGTTCTCTGTCCAATTAATCTTGGTCTTGGACAGAGTCAGAGGAGCAAGAGGAGTGATAAGGAAAATATTTTTAAAATTCACTTGATCAAGATAATTCATTTGACGCATGCACTTGTGTACAAAGAGAATAGAGGTGGAAATAGGAAACCAATGCATGTGACTGAATAAAGCACTGCTGTATGGTGGTGTGACCTAAGTTTGCACACCAACACTAAATGCGCTATATCAGGAGAACGATACGCTTTGCCTATGTGGGACTAAGACACCGAAATCTTTCAACACTACCGACAATCCAAAGGTCAAAAATGCGACAAAAAAACGTAAGTAAGCTACTTTATTCACAATTTTTAAGCTGAAAATTTCCATTTTAACCTGATAATGAGCTTATTATAGAAAATCAACTCCAGAAATAATGGCAAAATTGCAATTTCTTACACAAAATCGAGACCCGTCATCCACCTCTATTTATTGTGTAGTTCAACGACTCCTTTATGGTTTCCGTAAAAATACAAACTGCGAAAGGGAAAGTTGGAGATACATCGAAAGAGAATGAATGATAAAAGATATGACAAAGAGAGAAACAGAAAGAGAAACGGCGTATAGAGGGCAAAGTTGATAAATGAGAAACATGAGAGACAGAGCCCTTGATGAGGCCTTGATATGTTTATTTTTGTGTTGTTGTTGTTGCGCAAAGGGAGGATGGGGGCGGGAAGGAAAGGGGAGGATATCGAAGGATGGATCGAGGAAGGGGGGGTGCACGTAACAAAAATGAAGCCGTCTTTTTGGTCTTTAGATAACTAATAATAGTGCTATTTTATCAATATTCGTTCTCTATAATATTGTCTATAACTTGTGGCAAATAAATTAAGAAATATTGCTTGTATTTTTTTTTTTCAAATGGCTGGTTAAAATATGCTTTCCGGATGTGGGGAATGATTATGACAGTTTTTAAGGATGGGGTATGGTAGGCCTATTATTGTCTTACCCAAAAAGTATGACATTAATGCAAGTACATTGTAGTATGTTATATTTTCAATAATTTCTTTGTTTTCCTCCAGAAAAATCCCAAGAAACATCATTCAAAATACTATAATTATGAAGAAGAGAATCTTCAAGAAGCAGTCAGATTGGTGTCAAAGAAAAGCTCCATCCGACATGCAGCAGAAAGATGTAGAGTTCCTCAAGCTACACTGAGGGACAAAGTCAACAAGAGTCACCCAAAACCAAATGGAAAGCCTACAGCTTTAAGCCTTGCTGATGAAGAGGTTCTCTGCAACCACCTGATATATATGGCTGAGTGTGGTTATGGATTGAATCGTTCACAGGTATATAAATAAAGCATTGATTTACTTTCTAATTAATCTTTACTTTATGAACAGATTACGAATTGAAGAACAAAACAATAATAGATCTTAGAGAGACGACATCAGGAGCTAAGCAATTAACATTGCTATTACAATATGTTTTTACTTTAATTAATATCATTATTATCAATATCATTATGATCGTTGACATAAAATATTGCTTATGAAACTGTTTTACTAATTATCATTTTTATTATCATTGTCATCATTCTGTTTGCTAATGGATATATAATATCTAAGGCTTTGAAAATGCAATGATGGTATTATTTCTATCTTATTTCCAGGTTTTGGACCTAGCAACAGAGGTGCTGGCTGAAAAGAAGAGACCCACTTCAGTAAAACGACTATCAACAAAGTGGTTTTATGGTTTCATGAGGCGCTGGCCAGCTCTCCGGGTGATAAGACCAAGATCCTTGGCAATCCACAGGGCCATCGCTACCACCCCAGAGAGGATCACAAAGTATTATAATGAACTTAAAGTAGATATAAGAAGGAAATAAATGTCCATGAATTTGGTATCTATGCAAAGCATATGCTATTCATAAGGTGTTTATTCACATGGCAAATCACTAAAGTCTTCTTGCTCCTGGATATCCTTAACTGAAATGTCGAGAAATACCCTCCTCAGTCAGCCTGGAAAACCAGTCGCGGAACAAGTCCACTATGCGTGACGTTACGAAAGGGGATAAGTATTTTTACATACCCGGATGTTCCATACAAAACATGTGCAGAGAGAGAGAGATTTCTTGAGGTTTTTTTTCCAAAGCCTGAAAAGTCAAATGATTCAGAACTCTATGATCAATGCTTTCCCTTCTCCTTATAGTGTGAATATCAATTATCTGGTTTAGAATTATGATATATGCATGCTAACAATGTGAAATTAATTGATATTTTTCACCATTATTTTTTGGTGTGTGTCGAATTTGGTGAGATTACGAGAGAGCTTGCTCTGAAAGTGGATCCGGCCAGCCGGTCGTACAGAAAGTGCATGAACTTGAAGAACGTAGGAAGCTCGTGTGTGTATAGTATAGCATGGTGTTACCGTGTGTAGCGTGTGTATAGCGCGTGTGTCGAAAACAAAATAGTGCTGCGTATATATAGTAAGTGTGTGTACCCGGCCAGCGAGCTTTGATTGGTGCTTGCATAAGCCAGCGCAATATCTATCAAGCCGCTCTCTGCAATAATGTCCAGGCAGGAGTCGAATCACTTGCGGATGAATATCGTTCAATAACAACGTCGTCAGCTGGAGATCTCTGTATCAAGTTTGATATATTTTTGGAATGTTTTGCTGTTTTTTAGGCTTACTGCATCCTTTTGAGGCAGTCACACATATGAATGATAAGTATGATCATAGTTCTAGGAATTACTGATTCACATAATTGATCCTGCAGACCAACGAAACCCATCTAACATTTACTATTCGTACGTGTAGGTTCGATGGTGATTGCACCTTGTTTTCCGAGACAGTAAACCGGGCAGTAAACTCGCCTTAAAACTCTCCAAAAAGGAAACTGTGACCATATGAAAAAAAAATCAGCTACTGAATATGTTGTTTTGTGTTTCTTCATTCAAATAAAACCATAAAGTCTTTCAAATTATCCCATTTACGAATTTACAATGACAATCTAAGCTCGTCATAAGAAGGCACTTTTACATAGGCACAGCATTGCCACTACTTCCACCGGCGCATGCAATCCCCTTTCGTGACGTCACCACCGAGGCCCTTGATTTCTGTGTGCGACCCGGCGTTTCTGACTTCGAGATTTTGTTGAAGTTTAGTCGCTTAAATTCACCATTCTGAACTTTTTTTGTGGTTAAACACCACTCAATATTATTTTGGGGGTTGATAGCTTTCCATTGATGTAATTATCTCAATATTTGTGATCGCTTTCTTATATCAACTTTAACAGAATCATGACAAAATATGAGCTGAAAGACAAATCAGAAGTCATATTCAATGTAGACGAGACAGGATTCAACCAGGAGCATTCACCATTGAGAGTGGTCAGCGGCAGTAAGAGATCTCCTTCCACTGTGTCGTGTCGATCAGCCACAACTACACTACTGGCGTGTGGATCAGCCGAAGGTTCCTCCCTACCACCGTACATCATCTTCAAGGGGAAGAACTTGGTATCAGAGCTCACCGAAGGATGCCTCCCGGGAAGCAAGTTTAAGATGACAGACAGCGGGTGGAGTAATGGTGAAGTGTTTCGGGACTTCCTCAGCAATCACTTCATTCCATCCCTACCCGATCGAAGCCCTGAACAGAGAGTCCTGCTCCTCTATGATGGCCACAAAAGCCACATCACCATCCCCCTCATAGAGGAAGCTAGACGACAGAACGTCATCCTCTTTCTCCTGCCGCCTCATGCCAGCCACATTCTCCAGCCCCTTGATGTTGGATGCTTCGCGCCAATGAAAGCTCACTTTAATAGGCAGTGCACTGATTTCATGGCCAAGAATCCTGGTCGTTCCATCACAAGGTATGATATTTGCAGCCTAATCAGCCACGCATTTCTGCAGGTCATGAGGAGGGAAAATCTGAAGGCAGCTTTCAGGAAGTCTGGGGTGTGTCCATTCAACCCAGCAACAGTCGACATCGAAACAACAACAAGGCCGAGTACCATCACCAATCCTGAAATTCCACAGCCAGCTCCCGGCCCATCTACCAGCAGAGTTGAGTCATTCCTCTCCAGCAAGAGACCAACTCCGCCTGCAAAGAAGTCATCTCAGAGGAAAAGACGCGCTACACTGGTGTACGAGACAGGTGGAGTTGCCATTACAGCAAATAGTATCTTCCTCAAGATATACCGTTCAACGACGCTTGATACACATGCTGATAGCCACGCCCACAATCAGAACAGTTCCCAGGACAACAGGAATGATGACAGGTGTTGCCAGTGCCACCTAGATGAGCCACCCACAAATAGTGACGTGGGGTCTGACATCAAGTGGGTGGAATGCGACTCTTGCCACCATTGGGTCCATCTTGGGCACTGCGCTGGAAAGGATGAAGTGGATGAGGACGAGTTCTTTCGTTGCCCATGCTGTCTGACAGAGCCATAGACAATTATATATGTCGACATCTGCATCCCTCCGCATATTTTCTCTTCTGGTTATCACCATTTCAGTACACAGTTATCTTATTTCACACAGTTATCTTATTTCTATTTTCATTATATGAAAATGATATGTCTGATGTATGGGTTATGAATATATATGTAAATATCATAAATATATAAATATGTGAATATGTAAATATGTAAAAATGTAAATATGCCAAGTATGTGAATATGCAAATATGTAAAATATGTTGATTTGTTATTATGTATCATTCTGTGGAATACGTGAAAAATTGCATCAATCATAAATGTAAATATGAAAGGAAATAAATTCATTATTGTTGACAAAAACAGAAACTGAACAAAAGATTCCTGCGATCGACTCATAGGTGTATAAAGAATTATTATAAATTAATCATTAACTTCATGAAAGAAGTTTTTTTTGATATATTTTTTAAAATATGGAAGTATTACCATTTTCTAAAAGAAAGCGAGAGAGAGAGAGAGAGGGAAAGAGTTTCTATGCTGAGTTTATTTGACATGAGTGTGGATTGATGGTAAGCGTGTTGTGCGTGATAGGGAAAATGCTTCTTGTTGATTAAAAAAAAATCTTTGAAAATGAATAGCAGCAATGAAAAAAATAATGAATTACATGATAAATATGAATGAGCAATATGGTGATAATGATGATGAATGTATTTTGCGTGACTGACAATGAGATGTATGAACTATGAAGCAAATGGCACTTTGCTACCTATAAAAGAAATAACGATATTAACAAGGCAACAAAATAATATTTTGTTCCCGGATTTTGTTCAACTGTCATATCACCAGTTTGGATAACAAACATCAACAATACATAAATGATATAGCATCATTTCTATTTTTTCCATGAAATTGCACAAGCATATTTTCTACTTCATAACATTTGATGATAAAGAATAATTATTACATATTTCAAAGTTCCATTGTGAAGTTTGGTGTATACTTTACAGAATGAGACCCTTTTCGAATGTTTACATATACAAATTCGACCACGAGAGGGCAGCAAATATACTGCGCGAACTTAGGTCACACTTTTTGAGCGACGTGCGACTCAGTAAGCCTCAAGATTTTCTTGTAATAACACTGATTTCAGTTGAAATTTTCACTTAACCTCAGTGAAATATTAATAAATGCAAAATTACAATTATTTTGAGCTGTGGATCATGATGTAGTCATTTGAATGTCTCATAATCTTCAATAGAAGGGAAAAGTGCGCGAACTATGGTCACCCCATCATACGAAGACAGTGAACGGTGGTTTCCTATTCACGATAATACTGAAATAAGATATTTTATCATCCTAAAGTTAGGTGTAAAAAGCAAATATTGCCATTATCGTGAAATAGGAAACCACCGTTCACTTTGTACAGCAGCGCTTTATTCAGTCACACGCATTGGTTTCCTATTTCCACCTCCATTCTATTTGTACACAAGTGCGTGCGTCAAATGAACAAGTGGTTTCTAAACCACGATATGGCCCAAATATTTTCCAAGAATTTGTTGGTTATTTGGCAATATCGTGTTTCAGGCCCCACCTCTAATAGGCCTACAGTTTGAATGTGGGGCTGATTCCCACACGAAGTATATTAGGCCTACATTTTATTATCCGTTCAATAGTTGATCGATCATGAAACTCATTTTTACATTTTCACATTTTTAATTACATTACTCGATTGACCACTCCACAGCAGCGGGGCTGAGCCATCAGCCCCGTTGCTGTGTTAATCACGTTTGGATCCCGTTTGGTGGGGCCGTAAACACGAGTATATTATATATACTGTGCTCATCAGCCCCGATGCTGTATTAATCATATTTGAATCGCGTTTGGTGGGGCCGTTAACACGAGTATATATAAGAGTTTTAAAAGAAGATGATGTTTAATCGTGATGATCGATCAACACATTCTTTTCAAAATTGTGAAAGTCCGTCGTCTTCTATTTCTGTCCTAGTTAGCTGTGGTCTAAGTTAGGTCAGGAGAGATAATCTATCATGATGTATGTGGGCATCAGCCCCACTCACCATGCATTAATTGAGTGGGGCCTGAAACACGATTATGCCGGTTATTTCATGATTTTAGTGATTTCTATCTTCAACTATAGAGGGCAGCATTTCACATAAATTTGCACAGCTCACCATACATGGCAACGTTCTCCTGTGCTGTGAGGCTGTGTGCTGTTAGACAGGATTAAGTGATATTCTTACCATTTCCGAATGCCTTGTCCTTGTTAAGAACGACGAACTTAACGCGAGATGCTTCTTCCAGCTCCTCTATTCTTTGTTTCAGGGAAGCTAAATCTGGAAAGAACGTAGGATTTGCCATTTCTAATGTTAACATGAATTAGCATGCATACATAGCTATGCGGTATCGACTTACGTCAAAGACATTAAATTACAAGACAAACTACTCTCATCTACTTCCGTAGTACATTTTGGCAAGGGTAAATGCTGTGTTAAAAACGGACTCGGAAAAATGCGTTCGCCATTGGTCGTGTGAAAAGATGTCTCATTTCTTCTAGATATTTCATATCTAAAACTTTGTTTTTGAAGTCTGATTTTTGCACGAACGGAAGGATGGATATTTAAAAAAAACATTTCATACAACTTTATTTTCAATAAAGGGTACTATCCCCAGGATCATGCCTGCTTTTTGACAGAGTGACCTGTCATAGCACGTAAAAACAGGGATTTAAGATTGATTATAGTTATATTGAATTCATTTCAAATGTGATTTACATGTAATTTGAGGCTTTGGAAAAGATTAGTAAAGGCTCTAAAAAAATTCAAAGACCACCCATAAATTTCGGGGGCTTTTCACCCACCAGCTGCCGTGACAAAAACAGTTAATTTGAAATTAAGTTAATTCCCCTAGCATTTATCTAAATAGGCCTATATGGAAAAGGTGATTCACATGAAATTTCAAACTCTGAAAATATATAACTGAGCTCCGATGAGTCCAATAGACCCCCCCCCCCCCCAATAATATACATCCCCAGGATGCTTTTGACCAATTTTTGCAATACTACACGTGAAACCCCCGGGGTGAAACCGTTTGTTGATATCAATGACAATGACAATGACAATGACAATGATTTTATTTCTTTGACGGCACCGGCGTAAATCCACTCTGAGGAGTGGGGGGGATGATTGACTTTTTTGACGATTTTTTTTTCTGTCGATCTCACACTTAAGTATAAGCACACACCCTCACTGACCCCCACAGACCCCCCAGTGGCGTAACAGCCGGGGGGGCAGGGGGGGCAGAGTGCCCCCCCTGAAGGATTTCAGCGGGAAAATCCACCAAACCACCGGGAAAAAATGAAAGGGAGGGAAAGGAGGAAAAAGGAAGGGAGAAAGGGAAAGAAAGAAGAAGAAAGGGAAAGAAGAAGAAGGAAAGAAAAGAAAGAAGGAGAAAGGGACAGAAGGAAGGAGAAAGGGAAAGGAAGAAGGAGAAAGGGAAAGAAAAAAGGAGAAAGGGGAGAAAGAAGAAGGGAGAGAGAGGGAAAAGAGGGGAAAAAGGAAGAAATCAAAGTGAAACAAAAGAATGAGGAAAAATTTAGTACCAAAACTCCGGAGTTTCCGGGGGCTCCCCCGCAGTGGCTTTCCCTGTAGACCCCCATCAGGGGCCCTAAGCCAGAACCCTGGGACCCACCCGCTAACGGCTTCACAACAAGCAACTCGCGGTGCGGGCTCACCTCCGCATATTCTATTTCTAGACTTAGTTACCGGGAAATTTTCGGCTCTGCCCCCCCCCCCCCTCGAAATCAGGCAGAGAATTATACCACTAACTCTAGACTTAATTACTGGGAAATTTTGGGCTATGCATATGTCCCCCCAGCCCATAACAGGCAGAGAGCGTAAGAAGAGCGGGAACTGACAGCGCAAAAACGTCGGAGCTTCCGCGCTTTGCGCGGGAGGGGGGAAACTCCCCCCTCCCTGCACCCTCCCCTCTAGGGAGCACTACATTGGCGTAAATTCCAGAAGGTAGGGGGATCTGTCACCCCCACTTGGGGGAGAGGGTGGATGGTGTGTACAAATTCCCCCCCCCCCCCCATGCAGACACACTTTTTAAGGAAGAAAATATATTTCAATTAATCAGTAAGTAAAAATTCTGAATATCTATCATAAACAACCATTATATTTTAGAATTTCTTTTTGAAAATGCTATTGAAATTTTAAAAAAGTGGTTATTTTTGGCTCGCTCGCTTCGCTCGCTCGCCAAAATCTTCGGATTTCTATCCGAAAATGCGATTAAAATCGAGAAAAGTGGTTATTTTTTGGCTCGCTCGCAAAATAGTTATGAAAATGTGTGTGACAGGGAAAAAATCGTTAAAATTTTTTTTCATCCCCAATCCTCAAATTGGATTTACACCGGTAGAACACTACCGTCCTCCTAAAATGCAGTCCTAGCTACGCCACAGATTCTAGACATAGACTAGTTACCGGGAAAATTTTGGGCTCTGCCCCCCCTGATAACAGGTACCTGTTACGCCCCTGAGACCCCCTTACACACATTTTAATATTTATTTTGCGAGCGAGCGAAGCGAGTGAGCCAAAAATAACCATTTTTCTAGTTTTTAATCGCATTTTCTAACAGAAATTCTAAAATATGAGCGAGCAAAGCGAGCAAGCCAAAAATAACCACTTTTCTCATTTTTAATCGCATTTTCGAATAGAAATTCTAAAATAATGACGAGCGAGCGAGCCAAAAATAACCACTTTTTTGGTTTTCAATCGCATTTTCAAATAGAAATTCTAAAATATGATGGTTGTTTATGACAGATATTCAAAGATTTTACTAACAGATTAATTAAAATATATTTTCTTTCTTAAAAAGTGGGGGGATATTTGTACACGCCATCCCCCCCTCTCCAAAAAGTGGGGGGGGGGATATATCCCCCCATCCCCCCCCCCCCCGGGATTTACGCCAATGTTTGACGGCCCCTCCTGGGGGCATGGAAGAAATATAACAGGTTATAAGTAACAATGGCACTGACTGGCATAAGAAAAATACAAACAAAGGGAAAATACAGACAAACTTGATAATAATAAACATTATGTACATTATAAGAGCAATAATAAATGTCACAAATTGAGGTAAATTAGCCACCCACCCCCAGAGGGTAGCAAAAGCTATAATACTGTATTTTGTTCTCCTCAATCCGGAAACCGGAACAAAGACACACACCCCTCTGAGCGCATGTGGGCGCAATCCAACAAAATGTGAAATCATGCCCTAATACAAGACTATAACTACTATAGTCAACAACATTGCAGATGACATTAAAACTTGCGCATAATTAATTTACAAAACCTTGAAAGGTTTTTCAAGTCTTTCGTATTTCTCATATTAAACAACTTGTGCATTTTAAGAACATTTGGTCTGACAACTGAGATAACACCCTCATTAAAGCTTTTCTTTCGCTTACAATTAGAGCAGGACAATTAAACACAAAATGAGACTCGTCACCTGGCTCATGTGAGTCACATAACGTACAATATTGCAGAACCTGGTTGGGGAGGTAACGACAATTATTAGCAACAGGCCATCTTTGATTTCTACAACGATATTTACAGAGTTCAGTCCTATCTGCAAAATCCAATTTCACTAAATTAGTTCTCAAAACCAAAATCTTGTTGGAATATCTTATAATTCATGCATAAACGGTTTCTATTAATTTCAGCATTCAATTCTGTTTTGCAATATCATCCAATACGAGACTCACAGTTGATATGGGGTGACTACAATATGTACTACAATATTTACGCGTGCTTTATTTCGGTACTGAGACTTCTTCGTATTAATATTCTTTGCATGTACACACACTAATATACCGTGAACTCTCTGTGCGGTGTCTTCTTTTTTGCACTGCATAATAATAGAACGAGCCGATGGTTTTCTGAGTGAAGTCAAATGATGGGTTGCCAATCTAGAACTAACGTTAGGCCATCTGACATAAAAAGTTGTGTTGACTCCCAAATTTTCATGTTTTAGTGTTTTATTTTGTTTGTTGTTTATTTATTTGTTTCTTATTTCATTTTGTTTGTTTGTTTTGTTTCAGGGGAATGAGGAGAGGTTTTCGTTTCCTCTCTCCCAGACTACCCCCCCCCCCTTTAGCCCACCGCACACATATACGATGCAACCCGATCGATTTTTGAACAAATTTCATTTTTCATGTACTAATACACAGTAAATAATTTTCTATGAAAACTATGTAGATATATATATATATTTTTTTTTTTTAAATTGAAAATAGAACTCAGTATCATAACATCATATCAATACAATAGATGGAAATATCACTGTACAACAAAGGACAATACAACACAAAACAACACAAGACAAAGACATACAGAGACCTCTGACTCTGTCCTTATCAGAGCCTTTAAGTAGAACTGAGATGATCAGTTTTTATGAGATTTTGTTTTTTTACTATGAAAATATTTTTTTTTTAAACTACATATAAAATGAGGGATTATCATGACAACAATCTAACTAATTTGGGGTTTTTGAAATAGATTGTAAAGCTTTAATTATACATACATACATACAAAACAAGATATGACTTGGTTCAAGTTCTTTTTAAGGGAATAATATTCTTGGCAGTTTCTTGGACAACTTTTAGAAAGATAATTTGTGATTCGTGAGCCAATGACATCACAAACTCATGATGAGATGCCAATTTGTCAAGTGCTTTTAAGTTTCCCTAGTTTTTAGGACACTCAGTAATTCATAACTTATTAGCTGTCGCATTTTCCTTAAACTTTTTTTTAATGCTTCAATTAAAACCAAGTAATTTTGTGACTGGACTTCCCCTTTATTATTGATCATTATAAAATTTTGTGAGGTAAAATGCGTTTGGCTTAATTGAGATGAATCCTATAAAGACTACTAGGCCTAGTAGGCCTACAGGTTACACTTTAGTATACATCTCTATGGCTTTGCTAGAGTATAGCATGACTATCAGTATATATGGTGACGATAGTGTATTAGATATGCCAGGATGGAATTGGTTCCTTGAATAAGTAACATATCAAGAACAAAAATAAATAGAATAATTAACAGGAGAAAGAAAAGGAGATTTCTCTAAAAGCAAAAAGATCAGCACAATTATTGATGAAATAAAGACTTAGCTTGTCATGTATATGCCCTCAGAGAGGCGCTAGTGATTCCGGGGGGGGGGGGGCTAAACTAGGTGGTGATTTTCCCCAGAACATAAAGTGGGCATCAGGAGTACCTTCTTTATTCCGCCGGCTTCCCCATGTAGGATCTCTCAGTGAGTGAATATATATAAAGCAAGTCAAAGGCTTGGACAGGGTGTAACAACATCGTTGAAAATATTCTCCCCACCATGCACGTACCCCCCTCCCTCAAAAAATAATAAAGAAAGAAACAAATTGTATACATATATAAGAATCAGAGTTGGTAGTAGAATGCCATAAAAAATAAAATCATAGATTTTAAAAGAAAACGGAGCATAGCTCTAAAAAATGAAAGGCGAAGTCACACTCTACGTCAGTGCCCACGGTGTGACAAAAAGATTTAAATCAAAATCCGTTTCTGAAACAGACGAAAAAACACGTCTGTTCATGGGCAGACGGAATGTGAAACTCACCTTTCAAAAGAAATCAACGCGCGCTGAAGATGGAGATGGCGCGAAGTAAATAACGCATCCCAAGACGCGTTGATAAAGTTCAAGAGATCTGCGACGGGTCCAAATACTTTTTGTCTTTTCTTTTGAGATATATATATATATATATATATATATTATGTGTGAATGTGAGACAATTGAGAGAATAATAGCGTAGCATGAATCAAAATTCCCCAGAGCTGTCCTACCATTTTGGAAATTTTGCAAAGGTTGAAAAAATGTCTCCGCCGGGAATCGAACCCGGGCCTTTGGCTGTGAACGCCAATGCCTTAACCACTAGACCACGGAGACGGGCCAGTGGTTTCGGCGACTCAAAAAAAGCGGTATATATATATATATATATATATATATACCGCTTGATTTTTATTTTATCAATTTTTTTTCTCGCGAGAATCCCTCGGCCGGCCCTCTAAATATCAATACCAATACAAAAAAAAAAAAAAAAAAAAAAAAAATCAAATCAATTCAAATCATATTTATTGATATAAAATTTCCGAAAAGGAAGATTCGAGTTATGCCTTTATATCTTTGTCTTGGACTACATTGTGATTGTGTACAATGATTTTTATTTGTTTGAAAAAGAGCTGCTTCTGTTGCCTTCACTAGACTGAAGTCATTCACATTGGCCTGAATTCATGATAGAGGTTTAGGTTTAGATTTCACTTTAATCTTCTTTTTGTGTGTGTGTGTGAATTCGGGTCATTAAGTTGACAGAGTGCTAGAATGCAGAACAATCCATATCATATGCATACTATACATCCTGGTTGAATTTACTCAACTCCATACGAAATGGACCTTTGCGGTAGAGTCCGAGGTAAAACGAAGCCTAGCTGTACTTGGAAGAGGAAAGGCGCCCCCTCCAAAGAAAATGTTTACACTTATCATTTCTCATGTTGTATTATGTATGCATTTATTCATTTTTGTTTAATTTGTTATTTATCTATACTTTTCATTAATTTATCAATTTACTCATTTGTATTCATTTATTTATCTGTTTATTTTGTTATATCTAACAATTAATATATTTCATCCATTAAAATTTTATTCTAAAATAAAGATTATATATTCGGTACAAAAAAACCTTCTCCAATAATATGCTCTCTGTACGTCAAGAAAAAATGCAATCCTTTCAAGTTAAATGTGAAAATTTAGCATTGATAAAACATAGTGTACACGAAAATATGCAATAAGCAATAAAAAGAGCATACATAGTATTATTACGAAATAAAAGAAAAGGAAAAAATATTTTATAATGAATGTTTTTGGCCAATCAACGCCCGAGCTATAATATTTTAATATTTGGTTGATTGAACTAAAATGGGAGCTTAATGAACAAGGAGCTTGCATTAAACACACACACACACACACACACACACACACACACACACAAATGAATTTGAATTCTTTTTTTGGTGTGGATGGAATGTCAGGCAGTGAGTTTAAGGAATGCAAAGTGTGATGATTGACTATTAAACTGTTATAACACCCATCAGTAAGCATACGCATGGTGCTCATGGAGGTTGCATGCATGGGAGTTGCATGTATGTAACATGTAATGAAAAAAAAAAAAAAAAACTTTTGAGAGCTAGAGAAAATAGTGTGAGAATCAACCGCAGGTTTGATAGACATTACCGTAACAGGAAGTTCAATGTTAGCCTGTTACGGTAATGTCTATCAAACCTACGGTTGATTCTCATTTCTCACCAGTGATTCCTGGGAGGGAGCTGGACTATAAACCCCTCAATGCATAAGGATTATGCAATTTTTTATAGGCAAATTGATGCCTTGTTAAGAAATATAAAATAAAAATGCATGGTTCTGATCCCATACTCGTTATGTCCAACGTGCTTTTGCAGTTAGTGCTCCCACTCTTTGGAACACTATACTCTTGAATCCTTCCAATCTCTGCTAAAACCCATCTGTTTGTTTCCTAAGTTTTTGCATCTAAACACAACAAAAAAGACCCCCCCCCCCCCCCATTCAAAATAGCATAACTTTTTAATGAAAAAAGTTTTGAGCAAAATAATTTGGCAAGGGTGTTCCTACAATTATTGACTAACTTCTGTGTGAAAATGAGACTGATCCGCCAAGTCATGCACGAGTGAGCAGACACTATAGGCAAAAATGTCACTTTTCAAAAGTCACAAGAGTCATTTTGGGGGTCTGTGAAACAAAGCTTTGGCGAATTTGGTTTCTTCCATTGTTTGACCCCGTCACGCCTGTTCCTAGCACTTTTCATGTTCATCACAATTGGGTGAACACATTTCTTTCTTTTTTTTTAATGATGTTCAGCCCTCCTACAATTACAAAATCCATTCAGTTTATGGAAATGGTAAGAATAGACCTCAACCAACATGAGTCAGCATACCGGGTAGCTGTTTTCCTGCATTAAATAGTTTTTTGTTTGTTTGTTTGTTTGTTTTTTTTGTTTTTTTTGTTAGCATTTCTTGCTTCATCGTCAAAAATTACACAACCACATCAACAGCACTTAAACATACACCAGAAGTCTTGTTTTATAGAGCCCCCCCCCCCCCCCCCATGGCTCTTGTGACTTTTGAAAAGTTACATTTTACCTTTTGTGTCTGCTCACTCATGCATGACTTGATGGATCAATCTCATTTTCACACAGAAATTAGTCAATAATTGCAGGAAGACATACCCAGTTATTTTGCTCAAAACTTATTCGTTAAAAAGTTATGCTATTTTGCATTAGGGGGGAGTTACTTTTTGTTGTGTTTATATTAGCTTGTTTATAATTCATTTTGCTATCTAATTCTTTTGCATTATATGTAATTACTTGTTGCTATCTACTTGTTTTGTTTTTGCCTGTAACAGAAACGCATGTTGAAAGCGCTATATAAATCCCATGTATTATTATTATTATTATTATCGTCCCCTCCTAGATCCTCAAAGAACGATCAAAATGGGGTGGGGGGGGGGAGGGTACATGTACCTCTAGGGGCCCCTACCCCTAGCCTTTAACCAAAAATTGTAAGAGCCATAGTAAGAATTGACTTATCTATTCATTCACCTTTTGCATACAGGTTTATTTTTAAATAGCCATCATCCTTTATTGCAAATTAAATTTTTCAGTCATAACAAACTGCTCACTCTCGACTGATATGGTTCAAGAATAAAGAGAAGGTATCATTAAAATGTTATCTTGTTATACATGATAAAATATGTTAATTCAAATACAATACCTATTGGAAGGGGGTATCCAAGACTGCACATGCATCAGAGTCATAGCATACACACAAAATGAACAATCCGGTAGAAAACATGTACGTTCACACAATTTATTCTCGTATGTGGAAATAGAACTTTTTTATTTCATTTATCGTAGTTTACACACAATACAAGCAGAGATCTACAAATAATTTCTACAGTAATATATAATGTAGACATATACAATTTTGATAATTATTTTCAACATACAGAAAAAGGCAGTATTTACATAACTTTAAAAAAAGAATAATCACTATTGAGTTAACACTGAAAATGTCTCAGACTTTTAAAGGGAAAAATCTGTTTATAATTTAATCTCACACTTTGTACATTCAGAAGTGAAAAAAAAAATCAAATAAATATCTCGTCATGTTGGCTGCTTCTGGAGTTTGATTTCCATATAAGGGAATAAATGGAAAGAGGAATATCACTGACTGGACTGGATAAAAACAAGCCATTTCTTTTTTAAAACTTCAAAGGCAAGAAGGCTGTACAACAAATACATTGTTCATACACTGAAAACTGTGCAGAGTCTGCCAGAGTATATGATTTTACTGAACATGTTCTTTTCTTGGGTAACATTTGCTTATTATTACTCAAAAAATTAACACCAGGGAAAGAAAATGAAATACAAGAATAATAAATAATAAAAATACCATTTTCTTTTTGCATATGAAAGTAAAGAAATCTTCTCCCACAAGATTGGCATCTTTAATCTTTTGTAATGCATGTATTTACGTTCAAGGACTTTTGGTGACATGGCATACAAAAGTGAACTAGGATCGTCTTCTTTCTGGCACCATTATAAGGCTGAGGAATTCATGTTGAATTGTTTCAATGGTTTAATTCAACAATAATCATACATTATGCAGGAATAGAAGAAATATTCAAGCTTTGAATAGGGTTAACAAATGGACTGTAACCATGATGAAGTACTATGAAAAATCCCTGCAGGCATTAAAAGTACAGAGGAAGCTGACTTGTGAATATTGTCCTCATCTTATTCTGTATTAGGTGGACATTCATCTTCACTTATATTGCATGTAGGATGCATGTTCCCCCATATATTTTGCACTCTCTATGTTTTAACCTGTTGAGTACGATTTGATTTTGATATAACACATAGACCCTAGCTGATCTTGGGTATACGGATTAAGGAACATTCACTGTGTCTAACTGGAATTATATTCCTACTTTAGTACAGCTCATAAAAATGATGCTTTCTTACATGAAAGGACCAGGAAGAAATTAAATTGAAATAACAGATTGCTTGCAAATATGCAATATATGTGTATGTTATAACTTAAAAGGTCAAGAATTGGAACTCATTCATATTATCGTAATTTTAAAAAAAAAAAGTAAAATTCACTTTTAAATTTTCCTGAATCACATTTGGACTGTTAATATTTTATTACATTTCAGAATTTGCAAAGCACCCTGTATTTACAACTGTATAGTGTATACATGAAATGTCCTTACTTTAAATAATGCTTACATTGGATAAAAGAATTAGCTTTCAGCAAAGTAGAAAGTTAAGAAATATATTAGCTTTAAAAAAATTAACCTCAATTTGAAAAAAAGCAACTCTCATCCTCCGAAGAATACACTCCATACTTTACATAATACATGTAGATAAAAATAGCAGAAAGTCTGCCTACTATAACTCAATACACAAGACAAACTAAACAAAGAATATACTAGAAAACACCCACTACAAATTCCTCAAGAGTAGAATGCAGCATGCATACACATGTAGCTTCCACAACTTTGTTCACATTGAAGTACAACCATACTATACCTAGATCAACCTCTCTAAGAGGAATGTTACACTTGTTTCACAAGTACACATTGAGGGTCCAAACAGTCATTTTGTATCTTTCTTCACCACCTTTCCCTCCTACAATTAACAAAAATCATACATCTCAATCTTTTTAAGAGTTTTACCACATCCTTTCCTTTGTATAAGAAAAAAAATCATTTAACCCCCTCTCATCTCTAATAAACAATGAGGGATTCAATCAGTTATCATCACCAAGCATAACCATGAAAATCATTTCATATTAATGCCCCCCAACCCTTAATGGAGAAAAAAAAAATTCTCCACACCACACTTTATCCCAGTATGTCAACTTATCTACCTTCAAGTTAAGGTTTTATCATAAAACGATCCCTATCATTAAACAATCCCTTATCAAAACTTTTGCAAAAAAATTATCAAAGGTGATAAGTAGGATAGGATACTAGTATGAAACCCCAAACATACAAACCAAAATAATTTCTGGTGGAAAATGGGTATGAACATCCTTTGTAATGTGCCAATGAAACATTCCTTGTTATGTCACGAATTTTGTTATATAATCAGGCTAAAAAAAACACCCCAGAACATAGAGGACTGGGACCAGGAAAGTCACCTTCTTATATCTGGAATCTTGTTACATGTATATCGGACCTATTTTGAATGAGTTTCTCCACTGTATTATCATGTGTGTTCTAATCAATCCCTGCTCCAACTCTAAAATCTTAGAGATGAAAGTACTATTGCTACTACAGAGTAAATGGGATGCAGCAGCTTGAATATGATACTTTGAACAGACTTCCTCTTGTTCACTTTACTCAGGGAAAACTATGAATAAGACCTATTGCATTAACTACACTATCTCACTCACAATGGACATAGTTTGAAGATTTCTTTTTGCTGCTTGTTAAAATATTACATGTTGCAACTGTTTACCTTGACTCTGTAGGAATGATTCCTGCAGTGGTGATTTTGTCGTATTTCCATATATATTACCAAACCATGACATGAAGCACCATGATGTATAAGGGCATGGACCTGCACATACATATATGCATGAAGGCAGTTAAACTGCAGCATAGAGTGGTGGAGTCCAGAGGTTATTATTTCAATGCAGCAATTTGAGGAATTAAACAGAAGGTACTACATAAAGAATCACCTGGAGGTATCCCTCCCTCTAGGTTTAATACTGAAACAATTCTCACACACATCATTATTAGTAAACATTCAGTGTATGACAGACAGACCATGGCTCCACAAAACAACATTTCTAGTTTGACTGCCATAAGGCATTAATACAAGGACTTTAACATGCCTGGAAGGTGGAACTCAAAGATTTTACATCAACACGAGATGAAATACACATGCAATATCAAATTTGTGGGTGTGTTCGTGCACTTGAAAAATCCCAAATTCCATTGAAAGCGATATCGCTTAATGTGTTATATAAAGAGATTTCTATTAATGTACAAGTATGGATAATGGGAAAATATTCCAAGAGTGAAAGCTCTACATAGTATGAATGACAGATATGACTCCACAAGAGAAACAGTATACTGTAGTCGAGGTACTGATTGGAATTCACAAGTATTCTCTTCTTTCACTCACTGGTCAACAAGTATTGTCCAATCATTAACTAGCGACAAAAACCTTGTCCCAAAATACGAAGTATTCATTACTCAAAAATGACTTTACTTTTCTTCTATTCTTATCTGAAAAATTCTCTATTTCCTGAATGTGATATATTTATTGGCACTTGAATATTTCATTTTCTTTACTGGTACTTCTCATCTGATATCAGCAGACCAGCCAGCAATGTGGCCAAGGTTTTCTCTATCAGGTGTACATAGACAGTCTTTAACTCCATAAACACAGCAGCAAGTAAAGAAGATTGAGAAAACAGAAATTCTTTGTTGAAGCTATAAGTCAGTGATGATAATCTCTTTGGTACCAACAGCAAGATCTCCGTCACTGCTATTCATGTCTGATTCAACACTGCGGTTGTCACTGTCATACCCAATAACATCCACATCATCTGAAAAGAAAAATGTATGAAAAAAACATTGATATTACTCACTCATAATAAGTAAGAAGTACATTTCATGGATCAAAAAATCAACCAAGTTGCTGAAAAAAATGTTGCCGTTTTGGGGAGGAGGGTTTTTTTTTTGGGGGGGGGGGGGTGTCACTCAGTGAAATTTCTGATCAACATTCGTATTTTAATGTACAAAAAAATAATAATACCCAAATTCCTTCATCTAAGGCTGTCAGCTACTTGAAAGGTCTGTTTTACCTTCAAACTTTGGTTTCTGCTGGTAGAATTCTTAAAATAAATACTACATGTAGCTAGTGTAAGCTAGCAATCACAAGTAATAATCATCACTAAGAAACTGACCCAAGACCAAAGAATTAAGAATGCTTCAAGGAAAATAAGATTTCATAAACAGATTCAAAATGGGCTATATAAAATTACTTTTCATGATATGAATGCTGAACAGAAATTTCACCATTAGACAAGTCAAGCCTACAGGTAGCAACCATCGGGGAATGTTCAAGTCAAATCTATCCTATTTGTGTTTATTAGTACATGAATGTTCATCCATAAAGTCATTAAATTGGTTACGTAAAATATTTGAATACTGATTAAACATCAAACCTGAACCTGACTGTTGCCTGAAGCCAGTCACACACTATACAATTGTTCTGTGACCAGATTTTGGAAAAATTTGTTAAAGAACTATGAAAATGCAAATGTGTTAAATCTTAATAATCTTAAAGATATGAATAGTCACATGAATACTACTAGTGAAAATTAAATTCTGGGCCTTTGCAAGCCAAGTTGCTGAAGAAAAATGAAATCAAACGTAAATCAGAGTAGCGGCATAGTAGTCCTGTGAATTTCCATGATCTGAAGCCAATTTGGCCTTAATTACTCAGACAAGAAGAATAAAGCTTTGAATTTAGTATTCCTCTCATTATTCTGAACCTCAACAAGAGAAATTTCACTTGCAAAATGCAATTTGTTCCCAAATTGGGTAACAGTCAGACTTTACAATGTATAGTGGCCTTTAATCAAACTGAAAATACAGCAGAAAACCCTATCATAACTCATCAGAGCATGGATTTTCACATATATATTTTATTTTAGTTAATATCCTCATAACATTTATATTTTATCAGTTTTAATGTTCCTTGATTTCTTAACATGTTTGCAATCATAATTTCAAAGAGCTGCTGCTGCATAGCACAGAGAATCTGGTCACTTGGAAAAAAAGGCCTGAGCAAAACAGTTCAGTGAAAATAGATTTGCTCTAGAGATATGTATTACCTTTCTCTGAGTCATCTGAGGCCAAGGAGCTTCCTGTACTATCTTGACGCTGTCTATCTTGACGCTGTCTGTGTTGTAAGGTAGACTGTAAATAATCCAATCTCCTCTGAAGGAAGCGCTGTTCTCTGCATAGCTGGTCTTTATGTAAGGCATATCGGGCTGATTTCTCTTCAAGAGCCTATCAAACACAAATAACCAGAAATGGGGATTTTATTCCCAATGTTCAAAATCTAGCACGGTCTAAATACACTACATATACATGTACACTCTAAAGCAATTATACTTTCTAACCACCATTTATAGAACTTCCATTGACCTACATTCAAGTATGAATGATTCTAATCAAACTTGTGAAGGTCAACACTAGAGTCACATGCCAAAATCAGATTAATGCCACTAATCTTAGACTTCCTGATAAATTAAACAGAGTCGCTATAAGTAAAGTAAATCCCTCAGATGGATAATCATAAACTTGAACATAAGTATTCAATCAAATTTACCTCATACAACGAAGACATACAATTATCTGATAGCTTTGATATAAACTCCAGAGCTCTACCCACAAAGCCAAATTAATCCAAATCATTCCTCCATTGCCTCAAAGAAATCAAGTCATTTCCTTTCCATATTGAGAGGACATAAGTGTAGTAAATAACCTGCAAACATCTGTAACACTTATATGTAGCAAGATTTCACAACTTAATTTCACAGATGTCATGACCCATAACAGCACTCTCAACAAGGTGTGCACATGTGGTTTCTATATGTACAAGTATGCATAAAAGTTTTATGAAGTGGAATGTGTAAATCATACACCCATAGCTAATTCACAAAACAATGTACAGTATCAAAGGTCATCAATAATAAGGCACTGTGTACTTGGATCTGTCTTGCATAACACTACTAAAGAATCAAATGAAGGAAATGGAAAACATTGTAAGTTTGGTATATGATGAGCTTACCAAGATGAATTCTTTAGCATTGGTAAGGAGACCAAGCGTTGTGTGACGAGGCATATCTCCATCCAGTGGTACCATTTCTTTCAACCTTTCCAAGCATGTTCTTAAATGTGCACGCCTGTTAAAATATAAGGAAAAATGCCAACTTAACTGTCATCGACTTTAAATAAATCAGCAGTATGTGATCATGACAACAGTAAAAATAATGACATAATGACCAAAATACAGGACAAGAAAAAGGTTCCCCCCCTTCAATATTGCTCTTCAATGTGTGCTTTGTATGGTCAATGTGAACAAAAACACATAAAAACAATTAAGGTCACAAACTCGGTGAGGGAAAGATTAATTTTCTTTAGAGCTTTGGATTGAAAGAGGATGTTCATTCCAGAAAAAACATTAAACACAGGAAATGGACTTTAATTAGTGTTATATGATTACAATCAGTTTATGAAAAAATCACTCACACATAAACATGTACACATGCCTTGTTCACACATGATACACAAACTGAAATGATCAATCCAAATGCAATGCAAGATTATTGTGCTTTACTATACATGACTGTATACAATTTAAGTGGCATCATTCTGTATACTGTACGCTGTGGTTTCTCTGTCCTGCCCATAGACATAACAAATTTCCTACACAAAAAGCAGCACGCGCGGATATCATTACGCGAATGGCATTAGGCCCCGCCTCTTTCGGATCATTTGAAGGGGCCGATTAGCACCCGTTAACGCCATGATATCGATAACATGGTTGCATTATTCATATCTTTTGTGCATATCAGTTTTATTGTGACACTTTGATTTAATACACATTTGTTGCGCATTTGTAGCGCATTTACTGCGCATGCGGTAAGCTGATGCGTTTTATGTTTCATAATGCGTACAAACAAGTGCTACTAGTTGGAAGCATCTTACAAAATGAATTATTCATTTTTGATCATGAATATTGATGAGTGCTTAGGTCAGCCTTCCAATGGATCTGAACAAAATGGTGGAGCTTTAGGGGCCTAGTCCTGCCCCTTTCCTCCTTAGAGTTGCCTGAGGGGGGGGGGGGGGGGGGGGGGGGGGAGGGGGTACTGTGGCATGTGTAAACAAGGCTTTAGGACTAAGGACATGTAGCAGTGCACACAGTACATGTAGTCCTTTATTAATACAATGGTACTTTTCATACTGTAGCTTGCCAAATTCTACAATAATACACTCCTTTCACTATAGTCACTATACACACTACAGCTTTGCACTAATCACAGTAGGACTACATGTAAGACCCTCACAGTTCAAACCCACATGCGATTATTGTCTTCAAAGATGGCTGCATTATCTGGCTCTAAATCAATCAAGCTCAGATTCAGAATGAGCATATCCACATTCTTTCACATTGTTTGCAAAAGTAATTTGACTGCAAACCTTGTTCACACTATTCCAAGGTTTTTTTCCCAGTGATTTTAATTGGAAATGGGAACATGGCATGCCTCAACTCTGAAATGATCTCATCTTTGTAATTGTTCTACATGATGTTAAAACTATACAGTGTACATTTACATGTAGAAAGAGAAAAGAAATTGCCATTCTTTTCAAGATTCAATTTGGTAGTGTAGGAAGGGAGGGGGGGGGGGGTATATGTCTTGTTTAGAAGCATGTTTGGTACATACATGTATTCTGTGCATCAATACATTCATTTCATTCATTGATTCATAAACTAGTTTGATAGGTTAACACTCTACACTCCTGGTTTATTTACATAGGATTAAGAGACATGACCACTTTTATGATCCCATGCACTCAACAGCTACAGGTATCTTAGATCTACAAGGGTCTTTCATCTCAACAAAATGTCCCATCCTTTACCCCCCCCCCCCCAAAAAAAAAAAAAAAAAAAAAAATGCATGAACAAAATACAATTTCATGTAGTTTTATGTATCACTTTATGTATCATTCAAATGAAGGTTTCGAAAGAAAATAATGCAAAATATCAGAATGTCATCCTCCTAGGCATGTGGTCACTAAATCAGGTTTGGGTAAATGTTAATTAAAAACAACCGAACAAATTGTAAACTTTGACAAAATTTTGTGTCAGTAAATATTGAATCTACATGTACATGTACATGCATCTTGTTCAGAATCCTTGGACCACAGTGGCTGTATTTTTTCAGCAAGACAACCTTGTTTAATAATTTCTCCACTTCAAAACAGGCATCCAAAGTATGGAGTGGGAGTTGATGCAAAATGTCATGTAATCAATAAAAGAGAGAGAGAAAGAGACAGAGGTAAAGGAAACATAACAATAGTAGTGGCTTGGATAGCTGCCAAGTGCAGCTTACACTGGTACTTGGTGACTGGTCCACTCACAAAGTCCCTCACATAAAAAATAAAAACTACAACTCCATTGTAAAGGCCCCTATTGTGTGCAACAAGTGAGCCATTTCTGTTATTTGCATATTACTAGTAGTCTACAAGTAAAGACCTTCAGTCCAACTAAACGAGAAGGTCTTTGAAGTATATCACTAGCAATTCAACAAGTTCACTCCTCATCAAGGTCTGGTAATCAATGCTATGCTCAGCTCAAAGTTTACTCTTTGCAACTCTTGGAGTGATTTTTAAATGGCCATGTACATTTTGCCAAAACTACCCTAACATTAAAAAAATAAGAGGCCAGCATCTTATAATAAAGGCATCAATAAAAATCTATGAAAAATAACCAACAAAAAAAAATGAAAAGAAATTAAAAAAAAGGGGGGGGAAACATACTAGCAGTCCACAACCTTCACCAAGTATGATGCATGTTTGCCCAATTATCCTCAAGGAATTAGGCTGCTACTAAAAAGGAAAACAGTGAATTGAGGCTTATACCCCAATTCACTAATTTAAAAGTCAGTCTGCATAAACACAATTCTTTAATTGACTAAAGTCATTTTCTTTCTCTCTCGATCTTTGATAAAAAAAAAAAACCCCAAAAAACAAAACTTACACAGGACAAGAAAATGAATTTCAAACCCAACTCAGGTCTACACACCATAAATCAAAATAGATGAAATCTGCAATCCTGCATAATAAGTAATGTTCTTTCAAGTTTCATGACAAAATCCACTCTTCACAAATTTGCCTTTCTTTCCTAGAAAATAATCCTTAAGGGTTTTCCACCCAATATTCAATTCATTGGGTAGATCTACTGTAACCCTCAACCCTGCACAAATAAGACATTTACCCCCCCCCCCCCCCCCCCCATATTCCCATAAAGTCTTTAATTAGAGAAATGAGTTGTTATATAAGTAATCTAGATTTTTTAAAAACATGAAAAAAAAACTTACATACTTTGTCTAACTTTTGAAAATGTATGGAATGGAATGATTTTTCAGTTCTGTATCGATTTATTGCCGTGTATTCTGCATTCACTAACTATAACCGACAGTCCACAGACTAGAAATAGACAATCGCAAAATTGGAGGGAAGCCCACAACAAGTATAACGGTCATCAGTCAACAAACAACACAACGGGTAATCTACATACAATACACACACAACCAACCATCCATGCAGGGCGGCATGCAAGCAGGGGCAGGGCCATGCCAACTCAGTGCATGCATGCTATACACACATCGTGCATATGCGTACACACATGCAAGCGATACACACTCTCCAGCTATACACACCCAAGCACACGTTATAATGTACGTACACGTGTACACACAAATACAGGGCGGACAGCGAGAGGTCACAGAATATGTGGTGGGCAGGGCCGTTTGTAAACAACAAATATCTTACCTATTTTTCTCCAACTCATTGTGCGTTGATCGACTACTGTAAGATAAATAAAAAAATAAGAACTATCACTGACAACGAAAAATTATTTAATGTGGTACAATACATGACATTACAGTTTACACGGTATGTCCTTGAATATTATGGAACAGCTGACTTCGTCCAAACTTGATCTGTACACACACGCGCATGCAGAATCTATACACATGCAACGAACAGCTGATCGAATGGGCGCCAATGCAATGCCAATACTTACAATAGACAATACTACTAAATAGGTTGGAATACCACGTCTTTAGCAGCGTTTAATGTATTATCATGTACCGTATTAAGACCCTACCTTAAAATTATGATAAAAATACTGCGATGGGTGGTTTATGATATATCGAACTATTGTGTCGCGCCATAATCAGGAAAGGCTAACGAGTCTATAGTCTATTAATAACCGACACCCAGGCCACCCGAAGTTAAAATTTCTAGAAACGTGACAAACCGGTACTTCGGCGGTAGGCAGTAAAACATCTCATCATGAATACTGACAATTAGATTCCTAGAGGTTTCGTTTGCCTGACTCACTGACACACTGCTGAACTGTGGTTTTCAACAAAGGTTCATATCTTATCAACAACCACGAACCATGACATGAAGGAACATGTCTGAAGCTCAATCAATACGAGTTCAATTAGATTTAGAACCAAGTTAGAATGTGTTTTTACCTATTCGAATTCAGCCTCTTCACACGGTGTTTCCTCTTATTGTTAGCTTCATGTGTGTATGGAGATGCATATCCATGTTCTGCAACAAAATGAAACACAGTCTGACTTTAATTATTTTTTTAATGATCTGACTGTTAGATGTAGATTCTAGGCTTTTTCTGTCATGTCTCATGATGTAAACTGTTGTTAAACAATGTCCACATTTTCTTGAGACTTGACAAGTCTAGATCTAGATCTAGCATAAGTAACGACCCGTTTTATATTTCCTCGGACTCACCTGGCTCAAAACGAACCACAAAATTCCTAACATCAAAAGGGGATAAAAACGTGGAAAATCAAACAGTAACGTGTTGACGTTTCAGTCCCCGTGATCATGACATGTTGATCAAAACAACTTCCACGTACTCGCCACAGAACACAAATAAACGTCACACAAATACGTACGGTACCCTCCCAACACTCATTTGCACTGACTCGTCACCAAACTGAGATAAAAGTTGAACAAATTCTCACCTCTTTCTCTTCTCTCCAAAAATTCTGC
The DNA here is from genome assembly GCA_029962745.1 of Echinometra lucunter. Classification (NCBI taxonomy): domain Eukaryota; kingdom Metazoa; phylum Echinodermata; class Echinoidea; order Camarodonta; family Echinometridae; genus Echinometra; species Echinometra lucunter. The sequence continues at coordinate 179,052 of CM057159.1, forward strand.
AGCTTGAAGCAACTGTTCGATATTCAGTATTGATACACCTTCCATAATTACGAAGTTGGATCCACTAAAAATCAGTGTAAATGCCCTTTATTTTACGGTTCGCCGTTGGTGCGATTCGCAGATCCGGTGCCTCCACAGGTTTGTGTACATTTCATGCAGCACAATCGAATGGCAGAAGAATGCTAGCGCAGTTTGCGATCGCGAACGTAGCTATACGGTTTGACATGACAGGACTAGAATGCAAACAAACCAGTCACGTGCAGCTCCGCATTCTTTCATTGGTCAAGCCAACCCAGGTTACGAAAGATATTTTTAGCCAGCCAATCATGAGCTCTCAGTAAGCCAAGACAGAGGTCCATGTGTAACACACGTGGGTACACCACGCCCAGTTTTTACTCAAAACATCAACAAACCCAACGTGCAAGCAAAATGTGCAAGAGATCGAGAAACTCAGTAACGCCGTTTCATATGTCATCCAAGGATGTACATCATGTACTGTAAGAGTTCAAGCTTTGGTACAGTGAGGCCATGTAAATTTGAACTGCGTATATATTTAATAATTTCGAACGATAAATTTGTCCGAATTCTGTTCATGAGCATATAATATTGTCTTTGACTGTACATGGTGAGGAAGCGTCCTTATTTCAAATTGTCTATAAATATCATATTCTCATACTGAATTTGAAATGACATAATTTCAATAAGCAACGCAGTGGCAGAGGGAGGGGAGCTGTGCATGGAGCCATTTTGACTATTTTTCATTTAAGAAGTAATGTGTTCCCCCCCCCCCCCCCCCGAAGGCTGCCCTGATAGAGTGGTTGACGTTTAGGCCTATATGCTTTCATGTTTCTTTTTTTCTTTAATGCAGTGACTTGTCACAAGTGAATATTCAATTCGAACAAAAAATGAACAAAGTTTAATGTTCTTTTAGTCTGCAATAGAATATTGCGGACTATTTCAAATTTTCATGACTCATTGAGCTTCTCCATTGGCCTATAATTTAGGTTGTATGTATGTATGTATGTATGTATGTATGTATGTATGTATGTATGTATGTATCTATCTATCTATCTTTTATTTATTTAAATACGGTGATAAAAATCTGCTTTCAGCCGCAAGGCTGTTTCTCAGCAAGTCCGTATAAAAAGAAAACACATACACAAAGAATGACGACAATAATAATTACAAATTACGAACCTGGTTGTGTATCAGGTTTTAATCAACTTTTCATCAATATCTGTGATTTTTTCACTGGGCGGGCTGTTAAGCATTATGCCCTAAGCAAAACACAAATTAGCAACCGGCCCAGTTGTGTCTTAAAGACTCTAACTATCATGTGGCTCTCTGGATAGACCGTGGTCCCGTAAGTCGTAACCAGAAGTACCCGGGTTCGAAACCAAGTGGATGCGGCTAATGTAATGCCCTCATTACCAAGTCCTTCGGAAAGGACTTAAATCCGTCAGTCCCCTGGTTGCTTACTAACAAGTATACACATGCTTTCTTAGCAGTGAGGTAAATTAACCAACCATTTGTATAAAATTGTATGAGTTCACTCTATAACGGAGCACGACAATGAAAAAAAAAAGTCATCCAATGAACTAGATGTAATGCAACCTCCTTTCGTTCATAAGTGTATCATGATGTTTCATATATCAGGAGATGCTGCATCTGATGTTGGTATAAGTAGATCACACAGGCCTTGGTATCATTGCCCTTTAGCTATATGAAACGTTTTCACGGGTCTCCTTTTGCGCCTGCGTCAATATCCATTCATTGACTACGCATGTATGGCCATCTGCCAATATAGACCTAGTTACAGCTCTGTTAGGCAGTCAGCCTTTTTAGTTCATGTCCGCATGCTTTTCAAGAAAATCCTCAAAATGAGTGTAAAATTATTATTCTGACGAATTTATGTCAACCATCCGACATTACTCTGTCGGGAATGACAGTTCTCTGTTCATATTTCATAAATAGTGTGTTTGATATGTTATACCAACATACACTTGATTTTAAAAAATGATTTTGTTATGATCCGCCCATATTACTTTGCATTTTTCCAAAATGATATTGAATTCAGGGCTAAAGATAATGCGTTACGCAATATTATGATCCAATTAACATGACTTGTATGTTCCAGTTAACTTTACGGAAGGTCACAGCTTGGACCAGTTATTACGTCACACGCTGCATGGGCCATGATGTAAGACAATGCTCATAGACGTGGGGTGGTAGGCCTAGACAGAAAGGAGATAGAGTGAGAGATGAGTTCGGCGTGTGAGGGAGAGGGGGGGGGGGAGAGTGAAGGGGGAAGGAGGAGAGAGAGAGAGAAAGGGGGGCACTATAAAGGAGAGGTTATTGATTGGTTTGAGGTACACAAATGATTATACAAACTGAATGGGGTTTGAGAAAGAGAATGCATGCACGAGAAAGGCGCCAGAGGAAGAGAGAGAGAGAGGGGGGGGGGGGAGGATGGTTTATAGCCATTTGGTCTGCTGCCATTTTGGTCCATGGTCTAACATCGGGCAGTAGACCAAAATGGAAATTTTCGGGGAGGATTAGGGATTGATTTGATTTGATTTAAGTCGTAAAGATAGAGAGAAAAATATTTAGAGAAGCATTGCCACTGTATTTCATGAAAGATTTGAATGTATACCTGTATGATATAATGTTTACTTGAAATCATAGAGAACCATTATATACTGTAAGAACCGTGAAAGCCCTTCTTGTTTTACTATCATTAGACCTTTTCATCAGTGATACACATGACATCACATGCATGCATCAGTCATTACAGACTTTAGTCAGAGAACAAAATAATTTCTTGATATCAGCTCTTAGTCTTTTTTAGTGGTTTTTTTTTTCGTTGGTTTGCTTTTTAAAGCAGCTTAAACAATTATTCATTTTCAAAAGTGAGAGAAAAACTGTGCAATATTGTCAATGATATATACATTAGATACAAAATTTAATGAAAATAGCAAGGCAAATGAAAGGAGAATCCTACGTCGAGGGGAGGGGAATTTCCCTTCTTCTTCTTCTTCTTCTTCTTCTTCTTCTTCTTCTTCTCCTCCTCCTCTTCCTCCTCCTTCTTCTTCTAATTCTAACTCTAATACCGCTGCATGCTGCCGCTGCTGCTCTTTCTTCTTCATGTTCTTCATCTTCTCATTCTTCTTCATTTCTTCCACTATAATCTTTCCCAATTTTACTTCTACCCGAATTTCCTTCATTATATAACGTCAATTAATGTTTTTATATTTTGTACTTTACATGATCTTATCAGTACTGTCATTTTGTTTTCGGCGTCCCCAACAAAAACGCTTCCCGGGTGTTCGCCATTATAATTGACTCAGAAGGAATGTGAATTTAATTTTTTTTTTAATTTTTTAATCTTCTTCTTCTCCTTCTTTTTTTTCCCTCTTCTTGTTCTTCTTCTTGTTCTTCTTGTTCTTCTTGTTCTTCTTCTTCTTCTTCTTCTTCTTCTTCTTCTTGTTTTTCTTCTTCTTTTCCTTCTTCGTCTTCTAAAAAAACAAATCTTGTCAAATCGACAGACTCTGTCAAAAGCGACACATTTCTAGTCAAAATGACTAGATTCTAGTAAACTAATTTCACTAGTCTACCAGATCATGCAGGCACCAACACTAACTTAACTTGATTCTAGTGAAATCGACTACAATTTTGGTACAAAAAAGTTTGGTTAATTTTTAACTAGAATTCTGGTCATTTTCACTAGAATCTGTATTCATATTGGACTAGAAGAGAATTAGTGCCCGTGGTATCCCGTGTTCTGGTCAAATAATTTACTAGAATTCTGGTCATTTTTTACTATTGTGTCAATTTTGACTAGGAAAGAGGTGTTCGTTCTGGTCATTTTGACTATATAGAATCTAGTCACATTTGCCGCACATTATGACTAAAAAGACAAGTGCGAGCATGTGATCCGGTAGTCACATCAATTTTTTATTGGTTTGTTTTTAGAGTGAATTCTTCTTTTTCTGTTCAGGACTCCTTCTTCTCCTTCATCTTTGATTTATTTTTCTTTGTTTCCTTTCCCTTCTGAATTGCGGGATTTATGGATTTTACTCAAAATACAAATAACAGCACTTTGCTGATAGGGTGTTCCGCCCCACAAGTGGTAAATAAATAAATTTAAAAAAAATATATTTTCGATATCACTATATAGATATCAAAATGAAAGTTGCATTGTGAAAAGTATACTACAACAACGACAACGTTATTGCTTCTTCTCGGTCCGTTTTGCTTTTCGTCTTACAAATTTTAATATTTTCATATGCACTCTCCTCTTTTGCCAATTCCTTTCACTATGATTTTGATATTTTACGTTTTTCTCACTTTCACCATAGAATCATGTATAGATCGAGTCCCAAATTGTTGATGATATCCCTTTTCTTGGACCATGGAATCTTCTATAACTATAAGGACTCATATTGACGGAGATAGAGGACTATACAGAGTTCAGCCTATATGCAACAAGTGGAGGGGAAACCCGAACTTCCTCGTCTGTTAAATTTATTTATAGCACTCTCTTATCTGTTTTTATGGAGTAGCTATGTACTCTGCGGGTAATCAACCTTGACCACGCTGGAAAAAAAAGGGAACTCACACGTCATTGATAGCGTATACACCTCCTCCCCCCCCCCCCCTCCCGTGCACATTCCCTCTCTCCCCCCCCCCCCTTCTCTCTCTCTCTCTCTCTCTCTCTCAGTTTCTCTCAGTGTCATTCTTTTTTTTTTCTCTCTCTCTCTCTCAGTTTCTCTCTCTCTCTCTCTCTCTCTCTCAGTTTCTCTCTGTGTCATTCTTTTCTCTCTCTCTCTCCCTCTCAGTTTCTCTCTGTGTCATTCTTTTCTCTCTCTCTCTCTCTCTCTCTCTCTCTCTCTCTCTCCTCCCTTTCTCTTGCAGTGTGAAAGTTGAGATCACAAAAGCAATAACACTGTGCATGTGTGAAGTCATCTAATTTGGTGTGTTTAAAACGTTCAAAATGATGAATCATCATTATTATTATTTTCATTATTATTCTTATCATTATTATTATTATTATTATTATTATTATTATCATTATTATTATTATCATTATTATTATCATCATTATTATTATTATTATTATTATCATCATCATCATCATCATCATTATAACAACAATGACAATAATAATGATGAAGATGATTCAAAACAATCATTACTTCATTGAAGTTTTAAGCGCTGTATTATAGTCGATCGTTTGATTCGATTACTATTCTGCACACGGCGTGCACCATCTCTTCATTTTCCATGCATAATATACACGCCATCATTCTTTGTATTATTCTCCTGCATATCAGTAAGGAAGAAGTACGGTACATAATTTGTGTTTTTTTGTATTCCCTCCTTTTTCCATTCTAACAGACTAACTCTCTTTTTAATAAGAGTGAACGCATTCACTCTGTTATGGGTGAATTTAAGAAAAGAGTGCATTTAGTGAGTGATCACTGAGGTCACACCTTAAAACGTGAATAAAGAGTTAATATCACGGTTTTTCCTCTTAATTCACTCTTAATTCCCTCTAAATTCACTCTTTTCTTAAATTCACCCCTAACAGAATGAATGCATTCACACTTCAATTTTTAAGAGAGTAGATACGAGGTAATTGTGTCCGAAAAAGAGACATATCATCTTATATTTAAAAAAGAGAACATAATTGCAGGATAGTATTGAAAATGTTTTGTTTGAATATCTAGTTTGTTTCATTTCCATTGCAGAGAAGCCCTTTCTGGTTACAGTATTCAGCAAAATCTTTTTAGTGAAATTTGTCCACTTGTTATGCTAGAAAGTAAAAACATTCTAAACACAAATGATAATGAACTGAGTAATATACATATTTTGATGATAAGCCTGTGGGTTTTATTTATTGATTGATTAGAATGCGAGTATGTGAATGAATTCCGGATGGTTTGGATCAGAGATGACATCTAAAACGTGCATGACTGGACTTTGATTTGGACAAGATTATTTCAGTTATTCACATATAGCGATCACTATGATAACATAACAATACAATGACTAATTATACTATTTCCTTATACAAACCCATGCACGAGAAAAACACATTCAATTGGGGAAGTTTGACTGTTCACGATATGGCAATAGTGCAACGAACTTTCTTTCATATTCATGTATTGCGTAATATTGAAAAGACAAACAAGTTAAGTTGCCATGCATGCATGGGTTATGAAAAGCTATGCGATGCATGAACACGAATCAGGAGTGGATTAGTGGGCTTGGAGGAATGCACCCAACCCCCGCTAAACCCAAATTTGGTGTAGCTAAACATAGAAAAATGTACGCCAATTTTATTCATTGCCCCACCCCCCCCCCCCCATATAAAAATAACAATAATAATAATAACCGAAGGGATACAAAGGTGAGAACCCCTCCCCTGATGTATATAGTTATTGGTTTTGTTATTATTGTTGCTGATGCTGTGGTGTATTTTTTTTCCTGGTCTTTCTTGTTTATCTTGTTTATAGGCTGTTTTGAGAGACGTGACGACCTTCCTCTCCCCTCGCTCGGAGAGAGATTCGTCACCATCAAAACCACTGAGGCGAGTACGATCATATGATCACGTACATGCAAAGGAAAACGTTCAGACGGGTTTTCACGTGATTGTGCGGGAGTGTAAAAACAACACGTGGGAGATTAGTGGGGGAGTCACCATACGCGGATCCAGGGGGGGGGGCGAAGCGGCCGCGCGCCCCCCCCCCCCCCATTGGCGGAGAAAAAGAGAGAGAGAGAGAGAGAGAGAGAAAGAAAGAGAGAGAGAAAAGAAAAAAGAAAAGAAAGAAAAAAAGACAGAAAAAATGCTTATATTTTGAGAGTTATAAGAAAGAATTACAAAGAAGTATAATTTATTTTATGGGGATTTTTCCGCTCGCGCTTCGCGCTCATAGTTATAAGGGGGAGGTTAATTAGGTTATCATCAGTTTTAGAAGGAGTTCAAGAATAAATGAGAGGCGAAATTGCTTTGCCTTCAGGTTATTATAAACCAAAATTTCCGCTCGCGCTTCGCGCTCGCAATATTGTCACTTCCTAAAAAGGTCCACTATTTCCAAAGTTGAACCCTCGTAAAAATCATAGTTACGGGCCTGACAGTGACTTAGGCCTACCCCCATAATGTAAAACTGGGGAAGAGGTACCATTCCCAATAATCCATGATAGATTGCATTGTCGGAAGGGCAACCATAACATATATTGACTAAACTTAATAATGCTCCCATATTTAAACATTGTTGATGCCCCTGATCCACGGAACTATAACGGTAAATTTTCCGATGTTCTTCTTCTTCCCCCTCCCCCGGCGGGCATGCTGACAATGTTGATCGACGCCCCTGGTGTAGACGAATGTTCTTCCGAAAACTTCGTTCGATCCGGCCCCATCAAATAAAATTCTTTATTGGATACATGTACTTGTAAAAGTTGTTTAATAAAGATTTTTTTATTCAAAAGCTCATTCTCTGTAATCACTTCGTTTATGGCCTCAGAATTTCCAACTTCATATATTTATCTTCTTATTTATGTGTTGGCTCAGTAGGTAGGGCGTCCGCCTCACAATCTGGAGGTCGCAGGTTCGAACCCCGGCCGCGTCATACCAAAAGACGTTAAATGATGGGAGTTGCTGCTACCTTCTTTGGCGTTCAAGAATTGAAAAGGATAGAGCAACGTCGATCTGGCGCTGCTCAGTGGCTGCCGGTCCCACGATCAATTGGGCAAAAAGAATTTCCTTTCTCGGACAATAAAATTTGGAGATTTATTTGGAGATGTGCTGAGCCAGAGTCTGACGTTGGCGGCCATGAGTCTGTCCTATCTTGAGCTCAAGATAGGACAAGTTTCATTTGCATGGCCTCAAGATAGGATAAGTTTCAGATGCATGGCCGCCAACGTCAGACTCTGGCAAGGCACATAAAAAATTTTGTCTTCATAAGTTATGAAATAAATAATGTACGTACCTTAGAACGCATAATTTTCAGGGGCGTCGCTAGAGGGGGGATGTGGGGGTACACCCAGTTCAAAATTCTTGTCGACAAATTTGCGATCGCTGTCTGCAAAAGAGAGAGAGAGAGAGAGAGAGAGAGAGAGAGAGAGAGAAAGAAAGAAAGAAAGAAAGGAAAAGAAGAGTAAGGTGCCCAAATGAGTCATTTTCGTCTTATGCATTTTGACGACGAAATAACACTGGTACCATGAAAGAAAGTGTATAATATTATTTTCCTCGCTCGCTGCGCTAGCTCGTATCATATTTAGATACAGGATGTTTTCGGAAAGCAAACACATTCGGCTTGTGAGATGAACAAGTACATAATTTAGATATAGGCTCATCATGTATTTTAATTATCACTTCTACCATAAAAAGGTATATATATTTTTCTTTGCTCGCTGCGCTCGCTCGTATAATACAAGATGGTCTTTGAAAGCAAATAAATTAGGTAGGAGAGGTGACCAAATATTTCAAATAGATATCTTAAAGGCCCATCGTGTATTCTTAATGAAGAACTTTCACTTCTACCATGAAAGGGAATATATATATATATATATATATATATATATATATATATATATATATATATATATATATATATGTATTTTTCCTTGCTCGCTACGCTCGTTCGTACAATACTCAGATACAAGATGGATTTGGGAAAGTAAACGAATTCAGCAAGCGAGGTGGCCAAATGTACCTGTATACATATTAAAGCTAGATATCTCATAATTAATATCATCGTATATTTCGATGAAGAATTATCACTTCTACCATAAAATATAGTATACAGATTTTTTTCCTCGCTCGCTGCTCTCGCTCGGATTAAATTTGAATACAAGATGATTTGGAAAAGCAAACGATTTCGGCAAGCGAGGTGACCAAATGTATATGTATAAGTTAGATATCTCATAGTTAATTCCATTGTGTATTTGGATGAAGAATTATCACTTCTACCATGGAAAAGGTATATTTTTTCCTCGCTCGCTGCGCTCGCTCGTATAATATCAAGATTTAGGATGGTCTTTGAAAACGTATCAGGCGAAAGAGGTGACCAAATAATAATTCAGATATCTTTAAGCCCATCATGTAGTTTGATGAAGAACTATCACTTCTACGAAAGAGAGTGTATAATTTTCCTTGCTCGCTGCGCTCGCTCTTATTATTTTTTAGATACAGGATGTTTTCGGAAAGCAAACACATTCGGCAAGTGAGGTGAACAAATATATAATTTAGAAGAAAAATGTGATAGAGGCACACAAATGAACATCCTCGCGGGCTTTATACGGTTGAATTTATATACGTTGGTTGACGGTGGCATTGTTTGTAGGCAATCTGGCCTCTACACCCCCACCCCCATTGAAAAAATTTTAGCAACACCCCTGACGATTTTTTACATGTGGGATCTAATAAAATTTCAGCTCGCGCTTCGCGCTCGCATTATCCATTATTTCCCTTTTGCTCAGGAAAAAGAGTTTTTTAGTTCCTTTAATAGTTAAAGATAACTATTTCAAGATAAAGGCGCATCTACCCCGGGCGGGGGATGACCCACAAAATAATCTTATTTATTACGCCACTCAGCACAGCCTTAAACCATACGTTTCTCCTCGGTTCGGGCGATTTTGAAAAATTCCGCCCCCCCCCCCCCCCCGCTGGAGAATGCTGGATCCGCCCCCGAGTCACGGCTTGATATTGGACTTATTTGTTTCTTTTCGTTATAGGATAGTAATATCGATAGATGAACAGATTATGAATATGTCTTTTTATGTTGAAACCGCAACCGATAAATTCAGCGAATTCTTTAGATCAATTTCATCTATGAAATGCCCTTAACCACACTCGTATACAACCCAATGTTCAGTTTTCAACCTATCCTATCCTAGTTTCACGGATATAGGATAGTGGGTCTATACATTCCTGGAAAATACACCAATATCCTTTGGGGTGATTTTTTTTTTAGCTCGATATACTCGCGTTACTACATGCATGAAATATTTCTTTGTTAAATACATTTTCCGGAATTAATATAATGTGTTTATGATCATTTTCTCGCTACACTATACCTTGCTAAAACATAGTTCATACTTTTATTATTTTTTGCTGTATGAGTAACACATGCAAAAATCTGAAATCAAATATAGTCTATTTCATGCACTAATATAATTTCATTGAAGAAAACTCCTTATACAAATAAATTTGGAATGAATTATAACTGCAAATATTTGTTTTTATTTTGTTCTTACTTTTTTGGTTCTTATATTCGGCCCATTACTTAAATAAAATTCGCTCCGTACTGACACTCTCTTCGGCTATTGTTGTTTGAAGAAAACCAAAAGAGTTCTGTGCCATGTACTATGCAGCATAGACCAGGGGAGCGTTTCATGAAGTGTCTTGTCAGAGATTTTTACTGACAAATGTTATAAGCTACTGAAATCCTTGCATCTGATTGGCTGAGAGCAAATTTTTAAGTACAAATCACTGACAAGACACTGCATGAAACGCTCACTAGAAACCCAAAAGCATGATCGAATTCAACAAAAGACCAATGTTATTCTCACTATTTAGAATGAGTTGTTGTCGAAACCTTGCCCTCCTTTTAGTTGAACTTTATTCACACTGCATGATTCATAAGCATACCTCTCAGATTTATGCCAAAAATAATCATGAAACATTGTATCATTGTTGCAAATTCTTGTTTAGGAATTTACTTACAAAAACGGCCACCATTTTGTATTAACATAATTAAAAGTGAATTGCAGGAACTTTGTCTGCACTACCTCACATATTCTGTATCCTTTCCTTCACTCATGGCCATATAGAACGAAGTTATTAGTATAGCTTCTCAGTAGCTGAGTAATGTCAATGGCTCTTTTCCAGGCAAAATCCATAATTTATCATCAACTTAGTGTACTGTTAATAATAATAATAATTGCAAAATACTTCCGCAGTTTCTCTAGAACTATACTCAACGGCGATAAACAACATAAGGCCGCACTCCATTATATCCCCTTCATTTTCAAAGATTCCGCCAACCCGTACCAAAAATGACATCATAGTTGAAAAAAATATTCATATAAAATCAATGATACATATACTTGAACACTTTGTTTATAATATGTGCATATAGAGGCCATTAGAGGGATGATTACTGGTTTAGATCATCCCATGAGAGAGCAGCAGTTGGTCCCAGGTGGATTTATAAGGGGACTTTATTAGTGTGGCAAAAAGCCTTACAACTACTGGAGCTTTTACCAAGTTTTTGTCAGTCTGAGTTTCAGCCCCTCTACCGAGCAAAAAATGCTGAAAAACACCCCTTCATATTATTTTCAGGAAGTAAAGAATATTGTATGAACTTTTGAAGAGAAAAATTTTAATTGTGCCATTACTAGCATTTTTCCCCATGGTGCTATTTAATTTCATTTTTAACACAAGAGCCTATGGAGATATATTAACAGGCGTTTCACAATAGGCTGTCCGTAAGGGGGCGCCTTCCTTTATTTAACCATTCCTTTATTGATATAACCATTGTAAATGAACAATACTTAAAACAAAAATGATCAACGATGGTACATATAGGGGCACGTAGGGGCACTTGCCCCTCTCTGGAAGATATGCTTCCAACACCCCCCCCCCCCCCCATCGAAAAACAGAACAGTCAGAACAAGTGCACTTAAATATACCCGTCAGCAATTTTAAAGCTCTAAAGATACCAGAAAATATGGGCCTTTTTTACGGCATGCCCCCCCCCCCCCCCACCCTCCAGCCTTCCATTACTCATTCAAAGAGATCCACTGCAGGGCAACTGCTTGATGATGATGATGAACTCCACAGACAATGCCTGATTTTAAACAAATTTCCTTTATAAGGTTTATTATGCTTGATATGGCGCTGACATTGTCCATGTAATATTTTACGTGGATATCCACTGTGACGAGCCTGCCCAACATCGACGAGCAAGTTTATCAATCCCACCGGTATCCACGCTGCGAAAGACTCCAACTGACAAAGCCAAATGCAAGCCCCTGGCCAAATGATTTGAAGAGCGCCATCTAACAAGAACCTACAGAGTTTATAGTTTAGAGATGAATAACCATCGATCCCTGTGAATAACGAACTGGGGAGCATTTCATGAAGAGTCTGTCGGTGATTTCCACTGACTAATTTGCTCTCGGCCAATCAGATGCAAGGATTTTCAGTAGCTTGTAACAGTTGTCGGTGGAAATCACTGACAAAACTCTTCATGAAGCACCCCCTGTACATTCCACTCTGCATAAAGTTGTCTCCCTTTTCCCCTAGTGCGTCATATTCTATACTCTATTCATAGAGATCCTATACCAATACCGTGTGTCCCCCCAAAAAACTTTACACTTATTGGCTTAGTGGCTTGAGAGATACATAAGTCCTTTCTGTTTATTCATACTGGTAGGAAATTTTTGTTGCAAAATCATCTGTTGCATTTCATTTTGTGACGAAATGGTTCATTGTTCGTGAATTCTATAAAGAAATCGTGTTTTTAGTGCACTTTTGACACCGAAAGTACGGTGTAGGCCCTAGTTTTAGAAAAAAACAATAAATTACTTAAAACTTGGCGCCCCATAGCCAACATGCCACGACCAGAATGTTTTCCAGCGCGCCGCGCGACCACTAGCCTTTAGCCAAGGCACTCGGTGCTGTTATTTCCCTAAACGCGCCTGAATACATAGACTAATCGCGCAACAACTGTGATCCGTGGCTCGAGGTGCGTCAGCGGCTGAAGCGGCTCGGTCCAGCGATCACTGCTGTAAACGCACACTGCCTTAGTCTATTTTCAGACCATGCATGCTCGGCAGACAAGCAGCGCGCGAGGCCTTGACCAAAGGCTACGCGACCACAGAAATAGTAGACGTCTTCTCTGTGGCCGCGACCCGAGTGTTTATAGTAAAAGCAAAGAATACATTATTTACGAAGAGAGTACTCTATAGTACCAAAATAAAGCACGCGTAAGTAGTGTAGTACATGACACGTGGTACAAACATTACAAAAATTGGTCAAAAGCATGCATATTCCCGGGGATTTATGGGGGTCTATTGGACTCATCGAGGTTCAATTATATATTATTTTCAGAGTTTGAAATTTTATGTGAATCACCTTTTCCATATATTTTTAGATAAATCCTAGGGGAATTAACTTAATTTCAAACTACCTGTTATTGTGTATTAACCTAAGGCAGCTAGAGGATCAAAAACATGCATAGTAACCGAAATTTATGGGGAGTCTTTGATTTTTTTTAGCCTTTAATAATCTTTTCCAAAGTCTCAAATTACATATAAATCACATTTGAAATTCAAAGTAGTACTAGGGGAACTATAAAAATTTAACGCTTGTTTTCGCGTGTAAACATATGGCAGGCAAGATTTTTAAAAGCAAAAAAATATGCATATTCCCGGGGATTTATGGGGGTCTATTTGACTCATGTAGCCTTAATTTATGTATTTTCAGAGTTTGAAATTCTGTGTAAATTACCTCTTCCGTGAATTCAAATAAACGTTAGGGGAATTAAAACCATTTCAGAAGTATCTGGTTTTGCGTGTTAGCCGATGGCAGCTCTTAGCAGTGGCGGCACCAAGGGGGGGGGGGGGGAAGGGGAACATTTGCCCCCCCCCCCCGCAGAAATTTTGAGGACTGAAAAGAAAACTTATACAGTAATTTGTAAATAAGTAGATGTTGTCATAAGCATCATATTCAAGCTGTGAAGTGCTCTAAAATACCATTTTCCGCTCTTCAAAACTTGAAAATTTTCTCACTCAGTCGCTGTTGGCTTCCTCGCACACTATAGTTTGTAATGTAAATGATCTAGTTTGGATCAATATCTTTGCTCCATTAAGCATTACCTGATTTTACCAAAATTTCTCTCTATATCAAGTGTAACAGAAAATGTTTTATTGGGGCCACTAAAAGCACTGGCGTAAATCCCCCACTTTTTGGAGAAGGGGATGACATGTACAAATATCCCCCCCCCCCTCACAAATCAAAATATATTTTGATTTGTCAGTTAGTAAAATTTTAAATATCTGTCATAAACAACCATCATATTTTAGAATTTCTATTTGAAAATGCGATTGAAAAACCAAAAAAAGTGGTTATTTTTGGCTCGCTAGCTTCGCTCGCTCGTCTTATTTTTTTATTTCTTTAAAATGCGATTAAAAACAAGAAAAGTGGCCACTTTAGGCTCACTCGCTTTGCTCACTCATCATATTTGAGAATATTTATTCGAAAGTGCGATTAAAAACCAAAAAAGCGGTTATTTTTTGTTCGCTCGCTCGCAAAATTAATATTAAAATGTGTGAAAGAGGAAAAAAAATCGTCCAAATAATTATTCAGTTATCCCTCCTCCCCCCCCCCCCAACTCTCCAAAGTGGATTTACGCCGGCGACTAAAACTTGCGCTTCATGCTCGATTTTTCCATACACGCAAAAAATATTTGACTGCCCCTGCCCCCAACATTTTCTTTTGCCCTCCATTCCCCCCCCCCCCACTTTAACAATCCTGGTGCCGCCACTGGCTCTTAGGACAAAAGCATGCATAGCACCCGAAATTTATGGGGAGTCTTTGAAATTTTCTGAGCCTTTAATAATTTTTTCCAAAGTCTCAAATTGCTTACGAATCACATTTCAAATAAATTCAAACCAGTAATAGGGGAACTATAATCAATCTTAAAATCCCTGTTTTCACAGGTGACTCTGTAAAAAATCAGGCATGATCCTGAAGATTTATAGTGCCATTTCTTGAAAATAAAGTTTTATGAAATGTTCTTTTAACGATCCATTCTTCTGTTCGTGCAAAAATAAGACTTTAAAAACAAAGTTTTAGATATGAAATATCAAGAATAGATTAGATCATTGGACATCTTTTCACACGTTATATCAATGCCGAACGCAATTTTCCGGGTCCATTTTTAACACAGCAATTTACCCTTGCCAAAGCGTACTACGGAAGTAGGCGAGAGTACTTTGTCTTGTAATCCAATGTCTTTGGTAAAAGCCCGTACCGTGTAGAATATCATATCTGTACTCTGCTCTCTTTCCTGTGGCTCTCTTTAGATCTTACCAGTCTAACGACACTGAGAATGGCAACTACACCGGTATTTGAATCGAAAACATTTTGCATAATCACAGGAGGTAGTAAAGGTATTGGTCGCGCCATAGCAGTAGTATTTTCTGCAAAATTTGGTTCAGGCTCGGTGGTAGTATTGACTGGACGTTCTTCAGTGGATCTCTACGAGACTCAGCGTCAAATCCAGGCCGCTGCGCCCGGCGTAATCGTGAATGTAATTACCGCCGACCTCTCAAAAGCCGATACACTGTCTGATACATTTTCTAGCCTCACCGGAGCTGCAAACTCATCCGATTTTCAGCATGTGTTACTTGTTAACAATGCAGGAAGCATGAATGATATGTCTCGATATATGCGGCAGATGAATACTTCTGATGTGGACTACATGCAGAAATACTTCATGCTGAATTTGACATCAACACTGCTGTTAACTTCTCATGTTTTACGAACCTTTCCAAAGAGAGACGGGTTAAGGAGAACTGTGATCAACATTACATCTCTTGCTGCCATCAAACCTATGAAGACATGGTAAATCAATTTACATCCGATTTGAGCATCACAAGTGATAGAGTGAAGCAAATATTTTTACTAGTTACAAATTTGCATGGCATTTGATAACTACATGTGTGTTTCATCTACATATATTTTTTAATGTTAAATGTCATTTTCTTTCACATAAGTGGTATAGTTTTCATCAGTAATTTCACAATTTTTAATATTGAAATGAGTCACTGTATGCAGAAAAATCCACCATGTTATGTTAATACTATTTTCTTTTGCTCATTTGAAGTCATTCCTTTTCTTTTTGCAGTGGTTTGTATTGCATGGGAAAAGCAGCTAGAGACATGATGTTTCAGACAGCCGCTGCAGAGGAACCAGATGTTCGCTTCCTTAGCTATGCCCCAGGTCCAGTTGATACAGCCATGTATAGAGAGATATGTAATGAGAGTGCTGATCAAGAATTTAGAGAGATGATGATTGATGTAGAGACCAACAATATCCTCCTTAAACCACCTCAAACTGCTGCTAAATTAGCCAGTATTCTGGAGGGAGATTCGTATGTGTCTGGAGCTCATGTTGATTATTTTGATGATGTCCCACAGAAGGATGAGGATTCCTCTTCTACATGAATTAATGTAAGGTGAAGGTGAATTATTGACCTTGAAGTTGAAGTGTATTTTTTAAAATAGCTTTTTTTTTTGTCTTGCATTTTCCATTTTACCCCCCCCCCCCACCCCACCCCTAGTACTGCAATGAAATTATGAAAGTCACTCCATGAAATAAGGCATTAGCTTTTTCATACATGTATTATTTTCTTTCTTTTTGTTTTGTTGTTGTCTTTTTAAAGAAACCAATAAAATTTGTATCATGTCATAAGTAATACACTGTGAATGTGTAACATCAGTTTGCAATCATTATCTCAATTCTTTTTCACCCTTTCTTAGTTGGCACTTGGAATTTGCTTGGCTTGTTTATAATTAAGTTAACGCTTTTAATTTTGAACAAAAAAAAAAAAGTTGAATCAGATGTTTATTGGCCATTACAATCTGCAAGTACAATTTTATGGTGTTGAGGTAGACTCCCAAGTTCCTAATGCATGTAATGTGCTATGCCTAATTTCATCCCCCAATTCTTGTCATATTGTCATCAGTTGTTACAATAAAAAAACATAATCCCAAAAGGATCGTAAGTGATGTGATGTATGATATGTGTCAAATATGTTATATTTGTAATTTATGTGCATTGTATCATTGAAGGATCTTCAGGAAGGAAGTCATTTTCAGTTTTTCTTCATGTATTTATAATCATAAAGATTACTAGTAGAGAAGTCAATATTTATAGTCTGTTGTAAGAAATAACACATAAAAATTATAGTAATAATTAAACATGTAGAAAAAATACATTCTACGTCATTTTTTGAGCTGTAGGCATAATTATGCCTAATATACACTATGTCAAGAAGACATTTAATTTGTTTTGATGTTAAATAAGAGAAAAAATGCTGTATGTTAATTTACGATATTTCTGTTTTTAACAAAAGAAAGAAAATATTTTTATGTCTTGTGTTATATTGGAAATAAAACCTGAACTTGAAACTTGAAACTTGACTTGAATTATAACATGCATCTGGAAGCTACTTGAATACCTGTGAAATTCCTGAGATATTGTGTCATTTGACCTCGTATTGAACTCAGAATTCAGTCATGCATTCATAACAGAGTTTGGAGACCTGATGTACATGTACAATGTACATTGTAATATACATGTACACCGTACTAAGAAAAAAAAGTTGATCTTGTTTACTAAATACGAGTCAGGCCTATTGTATTACTAGGGAAATATCTAGATTGTGTTCTTATCCAAATAGGAAAGGATATATCAAGAGGATTCCATATCATACTAGATTTGTACATAAGCTGGGATTTTCTTATTTTACATGTATTTTTGTCACTGGTGGATCTTTTTATTAGTCTCATATCGTGAGAGTTTATTATGAATGATTTTATCCTATGCAAGGAACTCTGTTTTGTATCTGCTTATGAACATGCTTTATAATTCATTCCCTTTTATAAATCCGTTTGCTTGAGTATTTCATTCATTAGAACACTTTTCCTCTAGTTTTTGTCTCACCCACCGGAGGTGAAGGCGAGATTAAGGGGTCCAAATGGCGTCCGTCCGTCGTCCGTCGTCCGTCCGTCACAAATGTTAAAGTTTACCTGCAAGACTCTCCTATGACACATAACTTGGCAACTGTTGGTCCAATGGCAACCAAACTTGGGTGATAGATGCACTAGGGGTAACATCCTGTTGTGGTGCTGTTGGAGGTCACATTGTGAGGTCAAAGGTCATTTGAGGTCAAATGTTAGAGTTTACCTGCAAGACTCTCTTATGGCAAATAACTTTGCAACCGTTGCTCCCTTTTCAACTAAACTTGGGTCATAGATGCACTTGGGGGACCTTCATGTTGTAGTGGCATCGGATGTCACATGGTAAGGTCAAAGGTCATTTTTTATTTCAAACGTTAAAGTTTACCTGCAAGACTCTCTTATGACACAAAACTTGGCACATCTTGCCGCAATAGCAACCAAATTTGGGTGATAGATGCACTAGGGGTACATTCATGCTATTGTGCTGTCAGGTCACATGGTAAGTTTAAAGGTCATTTTAGGTCAAACATTAAAGTTTACCTGCAAGAATTTCTTGTGACATCAAATTTGGTTAGGGATGTACTTGGGGAAACTTTCGTTTTATTTAGTCACGGGTGGGCGAGACACAATCTTGCTATTGGCTTGTTTACTCTTTTATATTCTGTATGCTGTATTTTTGACAGGCATTCTCAGTTCTTGTTTGTATGTTTACCCTGTATTATCACAGGACAACTACATGTATTTAAAACAGCATTTTATGCTTTTAAATATGTTCAAATAAATAAATAGATAAATAAATAATTGAATAAATAAATAGATAAATAAATAAATAAATAAATAAAACAACCTAAAACCGTTTCTGTAAGGAAGTGCTTCCATGTCAAATATCGATCACTATATATGCATGCTTGGGTTTTGACTTAACAAAATATGCCAGATCTGGTGATTTTAGACAAAAGCACACAATATTTCATCAATGCCACCCTACTTCATGTGATAGGGATTACATAAGAGGCAAAGATGGAAGGTACTAGATCAGGAGGAAAGTCATGCACTGGTACATGTAGGACAGTTAAGAAATTATTGGCTTCTTTAGTTGTTAAAAAAAATATGAACCTGCATGTACCAGCAGGTGTTCAAAACATACCCATATGTTTTATATGCAAATTTTTATAACAAAAGTCGGTAGGTTCATAATTATATTTAACAACCTAATGATTAAAAAATTGTTCTGACAGTGTGAGCGAACTTAGAAAAAAAAAAAAATTGTGAAGAGTAGAGTTTCAAAGTGAATATACAAGATGACACAAAACTAACTTTTCATTTCTTTAAAATATTCTATTTTATTTACAACAGGCAGACTCACATTCAGTGCCTCTCTATTATTAAAGTATAACATTCATTACGTCCAATATAAATCATTGCAATTTCATGTAGACATCCAATTTCTATAGACTATACTAATTCAAATTGATTCTAATTTGCGACTTTATATGGAAAGTCTTCCGTCATTGTAATTTGAAACAATCAGAAACATACATGTACATGCATTCCTGTTAAATAGTTGGAATATCCTATATCAACCCTTGATAATTAAAGGAAGGTGATTTAAACACTGACAGAGCCAGGGTGATATCACGGAGCCGTGATTAATTTAACAAGCAACGAATGATTATTGCATGCATGGGCTTTACTGGATGGAGCGCTATTTGTTGATTTTAAAGAAGATGAACACTATTTTTATGAGATCCACACGGGCCTTTGCTACCCCCCCCCCCCCCCCCCCCTCCCCTCCACCAAATTCACCGGGATCAGCACATTAAATAGAACATTTAAATTATTTGGTTAAATAACCAACCATTTAATCAGCACTTATTTAACATTATTGACAAGAACTGCGACGCTAAGAGAATTAATTCACTCATGAGAATTCGAGTATGTAATACTACCATCTTATCATATTTTTTTATCCAAAAATTATTAACAATTGAACATCATGGCTCATAGAAAGGTTTCAGTAATGCACAAAAAAAAAACAGCAAAAAAACCCGATTATTTCATTATGAATTCATCGCTATCCAGAGCGCAGAAAATACCTTGGTTGGAAATTAAGGTTCAATTAAATCAGTTTATTTAGTTGTACAGACTGTTTCGCCCGAAAATGTACTATTGCATGTTAAGCAAGAATACAAAGGAGACATAATTATACTCTTGTAATACGGTTGATTGCAATAGGGGTATAGGAGTAACGGTATTATAAGGCTCCTTTGTATTCTTACTTGACTGCAAAAGAGTGTACTGTATTCAACATTTACCTTGTTCATCAGCAACTGAATAAACTTTTTAACATGCACAAGGTAATGTTAAATATTTAAATGCAATGCACTCTTCTACAGTCATGATAGGAGAATCAGAAAAACCCTCCGAATTTGTGAACGCAATCGTATAATAATGTGCATTATTGCCACGGTGCGGTCAAAAGGTCAGCAATTTCCCCCGCAGCGCAAGCCCAGAACCGTGAGTTAGATACGGGCGTGTGCAGTTACCATGACGATTATCCTCCTTTTCGAGGGTTTTTTTTTTTCCGCTCGTAAAAAAGGCGCATTTCTAGGTTACGAACACAATAATCATATTATCCGAATCAGAATAATGCGGATGATAGGAGGATAATTTTGTGAAAGGGTATTAGAAAACTGTCTCTATATAATTTTATACAAATTGGCCCCACGCATTTACATGTACGCACACACGTGTTGCATGCAGTATTTAAAAAAAAAATAGATAGGAGATATGTTGCTCCTGAAGTTATATTGCTCTATTATTTTGATCGTAAATGGCTCACAGCTCTTACATGAAAAAAAAAATCGTTCACAATGTAACATCAGGTTTAGTTCTAGATTTGATAAGTTTATGGAGCATCACTATTTTTTCTCATATTATTATTTTGTGACATTGCATCCACATGAATACATCCCCCTCTTTTCATCTCTGAATACAAGACAAGCAGGCATTGAGGCAAAGTTGAATCATTTTGCTGTTATTGAGAGGTATACCTAGAGCGGCATTGATTTACTCGGCTCTTTTCATTTTAAGTTGGTAGCTTTAGCGAATATTTGCCCCTCAAGACAATTTTGAAAGGCGGCGGCAAGTAAAGTGGGAACACATTTACTGTTTACCAGTGCTGATAGAATGTCAAAATGCATGCAAAATGTCCACTCTTATACTTTGAAGTTATATTTATTTATAATGAGTACTGATGGATGGTTTCATGAAGATAATGAAAGACATACGGTACATGACAAACAGGGTACACCTCTCACAATGATAGCTAACAATTAGTGTCATTCGTCATTCTTGTATGCATTGGCCAAGAATAATACATCAAAACAGTAAACAAATGATTGACTGGATGGAATCAGTATCTCCTATTTGTTGAATAGCCGCATAGGCTATTGTTTCATTTCATGTTTCATTGTGCTTAAAAATGAATCTGGATATATCATACAAAGTCCACGAGAAGAAATCATCAGTCTCCATAACAAGTGTAACAGTTTACTGAATATAAGTTTTCATGTATATATCTCCAACAATTATGGCGCAATATGCTTAACATTTTCTCCTGAAAGACGACTATATCATGCATGCACTTACAGTACACTGCTTAAAACTATGTCGCTCAACATGACGTGGAAAACACTTAATTAACGCCTTTTATCTTTACTGCAATGCCATATATTTATTATTAATGCGATACCATAAATAATAAATTAAATGCAGTTCTCCTTCCTCCATACTATTTTTTGCTATCTCTTAATGCTTAACGAGCCATACATCGTCCTCATGAATCCAAGATCATCACTTATGAGATGGTCATCTATCATGGTCAGATGTGATCATCCCTGATTATTCTAAGCCAAACCCTTCTGCGTTCGAGATGGCAATGGTCAGCTTCTGTTTCAGCTGTCGTTTGCTTTTGTATGGAGGCAAGATCAGCTGGTTGAAGCATGTATGTGACATGGGAAGCCTGCACAAAATGAAAAATGAAGTAAACATTTACAGATATCAAAATAATAATTTGAAACTAATATAATAACTCTAGCTGCACAAAACAAATAAAGAACGGATTCCCTTATTTTGCTGAAGATTATCATGAATATAAGTTTAACCTTCCATATTTCGGAGATGAGACCATATGACTGTTTTTTCAGTCAATTATTGATGGCTAGGGTTCCAATCGTTCGTCACAATCGGAAAAGGGTTTAAACTTTGCTAAAGATTCTCTTGCTATGAGGAAAACCTAATTCATTGATCTATCTTGGTACTCACATGTTAGAAGATGTGTCTACCCTGATGATCTATCTTGGTACTCACATGTTAGAAGATGTGTCTACCCTGATGATCTATCTTGGTACTCACATGTTAGAAGATGTGTCTACCCTGATGATCTATCTTGGTACTCACATGTTAGAAGATGTGTCTACCCTGATGATCTATCTTGGTACTCACATGTTAGAAGATGTGTCTACCCTGATGATCTATCTTGGTACTCACATGTTAGAAGATGTGTCTACCCTGATGATCTATCTTGGTACTCACATGTTAGAAGATGTGTCTACTCTGATGATCTATCTTGGTACTCACATGTTAGAAGATGTGTCTACCCTGATGATCTATCTTGGTACTCACATGTTAGAAGATGTGTCTACCCTGATGATCTATCTTGGTACTCACATGTTAGAAGATGTGTCTACCCTGATGATCTATCTTGGTACTCACATGTTAGAAGATGTGTCTACCCTGATGATCTATCTTGGTACTCACATGTTAGAAGATGTGTCTACCCTGATGATCTATCTTGGTACTCACATGTTAGAAGATGTGTCTACCCTGATGATCTATCTTGGTACTCACATGTTAGAAGATGTGTCTACCCTGATGATCTATCTTGGTACTCACATGTTAGAAGATGTGTCTACCCTGATGATCTATCTTGGTACTCACATGTTAGAAGATGTGTCTACCCTGATGATCTATCTTGGTACTCACATGTTAGAAGATGTGTCTACCCTGATGATCTATCTTGGTACTCACATGTTAGAAGATGTGTCTACCCTGATGATCTATCTTGGTACTCACATGTTAGAAGATGTGTCTACCCTGATGATCTATCTTGGTACTCACATGTTAGAAGATGTGTCTACCCTGATGATCTATCTTGGTACTCACATGTTAGAAGATGTGTCTACCCTGATGATCTATCTTGGTACTCACATGTTAGAAGATGTGTCTACCCTGATGATCTATCTTGGTACTCACATGTTAGAAGATGTGTCTACCCTGATGATCTATCTTGGTACTCACATGTTAGAAGATGTGTCTACCCTGATGATCTATCTTGGTACTCACATGTTAGAAGATGTGTCTACCCTGATGATCTATCTTGGTACTCACATGTTAGAAGATGTGTCTACCCTGATGATCTATCTTGGTACTCACATGTTAGAAGATGTGTCTACCCTGATGATCTATCTTGGTACTCACATGTTAGAAGATGTGTCTACCCTGATGATCTATCTTGGTACTCACATGTTAGAAGATGTGTCTACCCTGATGATCTATCTTGGTACTCACATGTTAGAAGATGTGTCTACCCTGATGATCTATCTTGGTACTCACATGTTAGAAGATGTGTCTACCCTGATGATCTATCTTGGTACTCACATGTTAGAAGATGTGTCTACCCTGATGATCTATCTTGGTACTCACATGTTAGAAGATGTGTCTACCCTGATGATCTATCTTGGTACTCACATGTTAGAAGATGTGTCTACCCTGATGATCTTGAATGACATTTCACCCATACCACCAATCGGGATGCGATCACTACCGGTAGCAAACAGGAGCAACTTCTTCTGAAGTGGTAGAGGGTATCCCTTTGCAACCTCCCAGAAGTATCTGACAATGACAAAAAAAAAAAAGAGACACACTTCATATCACAGATTCTTGCGGGTATCCAATTTAACCATTCACTGATTGGTATAGAAAATAAGCTCGTTTAAACGTGATGATAATTACATTCATAGTACAAAGTCATGGTAGAATTAAGAAGAAAATAGCTAGAAAATGACGACGAATCTTACTTGACTGTGACATCATCTTTGTCAAAGCCATCGTACAAGGTGACCTTCTCAAGTTCATCATAGTCAATGGTGGGTGAACCACAGACTAACATCTCGACTTCCTCAGGACGGAGCATAATAAGTGCATTGGAAGCACATACACTATGAAATCCATGATAGAAGGCAGCAAATTGCTCATACACGGAATTGTTCAAGAGGAAGTTCACGTATAGGTCCACGTATTCTAAGGAAAGAACAAGAAATGTATTTTGAATTTATCAATTCTAAGTGAATCACGTTATTGTTTCAAACATCATAGTAGGATACGTCTCGTGTACATTTTTTTTGCTTGTGAGTAAATGGGGGCAAACAGGGACAACTGAAAAAGGAAAGCATTTTTTTTTGCTTGTCAGCGAATTTCCACCCCAGTGTCCTCCCCCCCCCCCCAAAAAAAAAAACATAAATAAAACGGATTGACGCCCTGTAACAAAATAATAATAATCAATCTTTTCCAGATGAGCAATTATAAAAAAGCGACGTACATCCACAACCTGTAACCTCCTCGTGTTGTTCTATTCTCTCGTTGTGGCGGTTCTTAATGTTGTACAGATTTCAACATTCACTTTCTCGATCATGTCAGCTGTGATTAAAAGGTTATGATTGAATTCATTTTAAAATGTATTGCAGACTAATTTCTATATGAATAATTGTGTTCTAATTAACACAAAATTATGTGAAACTGTAATTCGTATATTCCCATACCTCTCCTGTTTTGGTTGGTAACCAAAATATCTCCTCCATTCGGTTTGAGGTCATAGGTCATTACTGTTCCATAGACGGGTAATGAAACCTGCAACAATTAAGTGAATTGATTTTTTTTAAAAAGATGAAGTGCTAAGTCATCAATATTCCAGAGATAATAAACACCATGAAATATATACAGTAGGCATACATTGTTTTATTTGGTTTAATGTTGAACTCTATATGAGAATAAGAAAAGAAAAATCAATTTGATATTGAGGTTATTGTGATATAGTCAGGTTAACACTTTTACTGAATTTTACACTCCAAGCTATGTACCCAGTCTTGAGACCCTTGTAAAAAAAAAACTACCATAATAACAATGGAATAATCACGGTGATGTGATGGTATAATTATGTTCAAATTACTGTGGTGTACTATCAAATTACCATGTTGTACCATTTTACTTTTTCCTTACAAGGGCAAATAGTTTTGTAGAGAAATACTTTTTCCATGAACGTACCGCGTATGAGGTTAGAAAAGAGAGATAAAATAAAAAAATATATGAAGAGATAATATGAAAAAACAAACTGAGATGAAAAGAGAAATGCATAATGAAGAGAAATGTTGTCGTTCTTACCTGAAACGTTGTACATAGATCTTCTTCTACGTCTCCACTGTACTCTAAAAGCTCCTTCAAACCATGGCAAAGATCCTTACAAAGAAAAAAAAACACAATTCAAATTTATGAATTTTCTGCAAGACTAAGATTATTTTTTAATCCCTTTACATCAAGATCAAAGCTTCGTAGTTGGTTGCAATTATTGGAATGATAATACAGTGGCGTAATGAGCCAAATAATTGGAGGGGGGTTGCGGTGTAAAAAAAAAAAAAAAGAGGGGTCCAGCTGCTGATAAACAAAAAAGGGAATCGTAAAGAAAAATGAAAAGTGACAGACAAAAAGGGTCCAGACAATCAGGAAAATTTGATGCAATAACAACGTTGAAGAGATACAGTTTGTATAAACAATAACTTTTATAAAGAAATGTGGGGGGGGGGGGAGGAACAGCAGCCTACCGAAACCCCCACCAGTACGCCAGTTATTTACGAGAAATATCATGATAATTAATCAACTTAATGGAGCTATTTTCAGGTCACATGAGTCGCAGTCGATGGGCAACTTATAAAAAAATTGTAGATTATAGGGAATAATCTTTAATTTTTGCTTTGTAGTAGAATTAGATGCTATGACGCTACAGGATGGATTTTCTGGGCATCTTATAAGCACTCCCGATATTCACCACAAAATATATTGGCCATTTCATCGATTAGTGCAATCTTTTTGCAAAATTTAATTGTGTTATATAGAGTAAACATCGTGAATGAATGTGAAAGAACAATTTTGGAAAGAGTTATTTATATGCTTAAATGTCTGTTGAGAGGCAGAGGGCGTTAAGTTTCATTTAACGTCCTTCTGCCTCTACGGATAGCAGCATAATGCTCATTACCAATACTATTTTATCAATGCCATTAAGAAGTGTATAGTAAGTTTCTTGATGACTTACCGGATTAACTTGTTCTAGATCTTCCAATGTGACTTTACATCTTCCTACAGCGGCTTGTGGATTGTTGTATGGAACGACTGCTGGACTAAGCAGTTTCTTGTATGTGATTGCTGGAAATCGAATGTCCAAGATTATACTATTGTATACGGCAAGACCCATCAACTACACAAAATAATTGCTGTCAAGGAAATTAGGAGGGAAAACATGGATCTCATTTTTTAAAATAAAAAGTATATAATCTAGATTGTATAATATTATATTAGCAGCAACGAAAAGGTAAAGTGGAAACATTCGCTCAAAATCACTGTAAAGGTGGATGCCATCGTCCTAAAGTCACTGTATTGTCCAACATGGCCACCCCCTCCCCTTTTTAGGACAGGGTCAGCTGGATGTTCGTGGAGGAAGGGTCAAAACATGTTTTTAGTCCTCTGCCTCCCTACAGATATATACCACTTCTCAGATCATGGATTTGTTTCTTAAGGTGACATTCACCGGATTTTAAATGACGCCTTTATTATTTTCCCTATTAGAATTGCACGCTATTGTGTAATTCAATTCATTTATTCAATACTTTTATTTTTAAAAAAGAAGGTGCAATTAATCAATGATCAATCGATGGTGATATTATTTCAAGCAAGGATACAACTCCGACCAGATTGAATTCTTGGTTACAGTCTGTACATGCTGGGTTGAACCAGAAGCAATGTGTCTTCTTGAAGTACGTGAACATTCCTGTAAAGAAAGGGGTAATAAAGAAAAAGCATAATTTTCACAGATTTATCATTGCAAATAAACAAATTTGCCGCCATGAAAATGAAATAATTATTTCGAAGTAGGTTCTTACCATATTCTTCTCTGAAGATCTTTCTGAGTAATAGAAGAAACCATTCCTTGGTAAGACCACCCATATCAAGACCTGGTTCACCAGCAAACGATACTCGAAGTTTCTTCTTTAAGTCTTGCTTCTTATGTGCAACCTAAACGAAAGAAACCATTTCATATATTTACTATCACTGGACTGTCTGGTTGAAGGCTCATTGTATTGTTTTACAGATGAATTCATTGTAACCTATACACTGTCAACTATAAGGTTAATGTTTTATCTTTCCTTTATATCGGTAAAGTATTTTGACGAGCAGCTAACAACTCGAAGAGCTAGTATTGTATTTTACATATCATTTTCTGATACCTTATTCTAAAATTTATATTTTCGAAGAGGACATACAATGTCACATGTTAAAAAGATTAACATCTAGAAACATTAACCACTGCCGTATAGCTCTTAGAAATTGATTGTTTTTTAGCACTGATGATAATGAATAAATCACAGGTCCTCAATTAAACTGAGAACTTTAGATGTTTTAGTGCTCATCAACTATCCAATGTAATATTTACCTCATGAAGTGAGTCTGAGACTAGATGTGAACGGCGTACTTTGAGATTTAGGAAGAGCATGTTCATATTTGGCATCTCTCGTTGTTGAACTTTGGCTACCAGAGTTCTCTGGGGGAAATAGATCAAATGGAAGGATTAAAAGGATTAAGATTCATTTTGATCACGGAAATATGAAACAGTCCATCATTACTCAGTGACGAGGGGAACGAATGCGTTTTAAATTTTTTTTCTTCAAAATTACTTTAGTATCACATTGGAAGGTGACGGTGTAAGTCTGTGACCAATCCAATCTGAACGTTATGGACAACATATGAATGTTGTAAGAACAAAACTGCGGTTTAGTAACTAAATAGAAAGTTCATACAAAAACTGAAGTCAATCGGCAAAGCTATAATTTGTGACTACTCGTACAAACATGACAAAAGCATGAAGAATGTTTAACTTAAAAGGCTTCCGCGAGGACATCAAAGTAAACCGAGGTCAGCGAGATCGACGATCCAGAACCAACGACATACAAGATCGACGCGTGCACCTATAGTTTCATTTGAACGCTTAAAGAGAGGAAGCAGATACGTACGGAGGCTTAAAAGTGCCACCGAGATGATAATATAATTCCTCCTCGACCTTTTTTTTTTTTTTTTTTTTTGGTCAGATAAGGCGAGAAGTTGAGATCCAGCATCTCGTCAACTCAACTTCTTGGGTCCAGGAAGGCGAGAAGGCGAAATCTGGCATCTCGTCACCTCGACTTTTTGGGTCCAAGAAGGCAAGAAGTTGAGATCCGGCATTTTGTCACCTCGACTTTTTGCGTCCAAGGAGGTCAGAAGGTAAGATTCGGCATCTCGTCACCTCGACATTCGGGGTCCAAGATGGCAAGAAAGTGAGATTCGGCATCTCGTCACCTAGACTTTTGGGGTCCAAGGAGGTCAGAAGGTAAGATTCGGCATCTCGTCACCTCGACATTTGGGGTCCAAGATGGCAAGAAAGTGAGATTCGGCATCTCGTTACCTAGACTTTTGGGGTCCAAGGAGGTCAGAAGGTAAGATTCGGCATCTCGTCACCTCGACTTTTGGGGTCCAGGATGGCAAGAAGGTGAGATTCGGCATCTCGTCACCTCGACTTTAGGGGGTCCAAGATGGCCAGAAGGTGAGATTCGGCATCTCGTCACCTCAACTTTTGGGGTCCGAGGAGGTCAGAAGGTGAGATTCGGCATCTCGTCACCTCGACTTTTGGGGTCCAAGATGGTCAGAAGGTGAGATTCGGCATCTCGTCACCTCGACTTTTGGGGTCCAAGATGGTCAGAAGGTGAGATTTGGCATCTCGTCACCTCGATTTTTGGGGTCCGAGGAGGTCAGAAGGTGAGATTCGGCATCTCGTCAACTCAATTTTTGGGTCCAAGGAGGCAAGAAGGCGATATACAGCATCTCATTCACTCGACTTCTTGGATCGAAGAAGGGGAGAAGATGAGTTTTTAGATCGCATTAAGTTGACTTCTTGGGTCTAGGAAGGCGAGAATCCGAGTTCTTAGATCTAGAGAAGTTGCCTTCTAGGACCCAAGAAGTCAAGTTGACGAAATGCCGGCTCTCACCTTCTCGCCTTCTTGGACTAAAGAAGTCTAGTTGGCAAGATCTAATAACTCACATTCTCGCCTTCCTAGACCCAAGAAGTCAGCTTTAAGAAATCTAAGACCTCACCTTCTCACTTTCTTGGACCCAAAAAGTCGAGTTGACGAGATGCCGGATCTCGCCTTCTCGGACCAACAAAGGTCGAAAAGAAAGGAATTATTTCGTCATCTCGGTGACACTTTTAAGCTTCAGTAAACAAGTGTCCTTTGTATTCTGTAGAAGAGGGTAAGAAGGTGTTACAATGTTTGCATAAATTCCATGAGCGTAAGTGATGTATATATTTCTCATAATCCTGATCTATCATAGAGAGTTTGTACTAAACAAAGGATCAATTTCATCTTACCCTTGCTGTCATGATCATCTGTTGTTCGGAATCTTTCTGCATAATGTTTCGTTTGGCTTGGAGACTCAGAACAAATGGATATTGACAGAACGTGAAGCTGGAGGAAACAAAATAAAATGTTAGGATCTTGTACATGTATTATCAATTTCACTTAATTTAATTTAATTTCATTTCGTTTATTTCCATGTCCAACAATATAAACGAGAATACATAGTATACAATGTACAAAGTAAAACAATGAAACTTAAAAATGTAACCGTAAATGTTAATAGTTGACAGTGTACAACAGGCCTTCAAAAACAGGTTGGTAATGGAGGGGACTGCTAAAAAGCTATGCTTGTAGATTGCAGCCCCTATATATTTTTAACATACATGTATTAGCTTCATTATCATGATTATTTAGATTTAAAATGAAATTCCAATTTTGTGATGTTGATGCTTCAATTTCTTAGTAATCATGCATGGGCTATAGAGTATAATACAATATAATTATTCTTAGTAATCATGCATGGGCTATACATTATAATACAATATAATTATTCTGCATAATAATTTTGATTGCCCACTGGGTATTTTGAATTTTAAAATGTTACCAACATAAACCTACAATGGTTGATCGTCAATTTGTCATGTATGTATTAAAAGTTTATATTTTGAAATTGAGATTACAAACTTACATCTGTTGATTACCTGCATGTAACCAACCTCCATAATTTCCTTTTACAGTTGATCCAACATACACGTCTTTTGATAGCTATCATGTATTCAACGTGCATGGTAATTGCCGACATACGCTTTCACATTTCGATTTAATTCTACATGTTGATTGCAGTATGTATTCAGCGTTCGTATTTGGAACCTAATACTATAAAGATATATATCTAAATTTATTTGCATAAACCTATAAACTTACATATGGTGGCCCTGAAGTACACTCAACAACAGGTCATGTGCGACGTGAATTTCGCATCCCAAGTCCTGAATTTCGCATCCCGGGTCCTGAAATTCTCGTCACGGGTCATGAATTTCGTGTCACGGGTCGCGAATTTCGCGACTGGGGCGCAAAGTTGGCCGCAAAATTTACGTCGCACATGACCTGTTGTCGAGCGTACTTCACGGGCACCACACTTATAGCTGTTGATTGCGATGCATGTATTCAGCATCCATAATGATGAATGTTAGATTTTTAAAAACTTACACCTGTTGATGGCCGACAGGATTTTGCCATGCATGATATTCCTTCATTAGATCGATGTTATCCAATGTGTTGTTATAAAAACACGTGTATGGAATCTTCAAAGGTTTGCACATTGAGTTGGATGCGTCTAGGAGAAAACAAAATGAAACAGAATGTTTTAAATCAGCAAACGTGTTCATAGGCCGAACCGACAATGACACAGACAAGCCATCTCTAAAGCTATTTTGTTAACAATAAAATAAAGAACTTGATAAAGCGCTAGCGGTTGTGATAATAGTGAGTAATCGGCCTTAACTTTACTTTTCAAATAGAATGATGATCACATGACAAAATCTTTAGTTGTTTTATCGAACGCCTGATGCAGTTCTTGAGAAGAATTCATAACACAAGAAATATTATTGGTATGAGTAATGTGTTACGTTGATTTTGCTGACTTAACGTGTGAACTCCACAAGTAATCACATCAGACTCACTCTATTTTTGGTAGGTTGCATACGTTGGATGTTACTGTATCAAATTATGTTACCCTATACTCATCAACAAGTATAAATCTTCATCTGACGTTTTAAACAATAACTCCTTAACCCAGAATAACAGGTGCATATCACACTTCACAATGGGCTCAGCGTATGTACAATTCCATGTATATATTTTGAAAATGTTTTATTTCATCATTATTATTATTACGACTGGACATGTTAAAAAGCATATCTTGTAATTTCGCATGTTCAAAAAGTAGATTGATTTATATAGGTTTTCCCGCCCATTTTCGTCACCTCTTCGTTCAATTTCATCAATTTTCAATTCAATTTCGTCCCCAGAACCAAACTGCATTCAATCCTAACTTTATTTTTGTAAAAATGTCATTCATATTCGTCTTTTGTCAATCAATTTTGAAAATTAAGCATTCAATTTCGTCAATTGTCACTGAAATTCCTCTTCGCCGCTAAGCGGGAATGCTTGGATCAAATTTGTCACTTGAATTTTTCAAGCAAATTCATCATTTTGTTATTCGAATTCGTCAAGTACTGTATGGGCCTTTAAATGGAGGGTTTAATCAGGTATTTAACCATCTATCCTGATAGAACTTGATTTTTACGACTTTTCTTTGAAAAATATGAATGATTATACATCATGTGGAATGCTATATCATTAAAAAAAGTAATTTCGTTTGAAACACCACCCACACGCTATGTGTTACTGTGGCAGGATCGTTGTCCGTCAGTAGACTGTATATCTAGGCGACGAATTCGAATAAATCTTTGACGAAAATGAATGCCAAAAGACTAAATTGATTTTGCTGTCTCGTGTCCAGCTACTGTGACCGAAAAAATTTGAATTGCAATTGACAAAAATGGATGACAAAGCACGAAATTGAATGACAGCGTATCAAAACTGATCGACAGTGCCAGAGGCGAAATTGAAAGCACATTTTTAAGAATTGAATGAAGAGGTAGTACATCCATGAAGAGAGGAGGGGAGGAGAGAGGGAGAGAAGACGGAAAGATGGGGGAGATCCTGCTGGATCAGTTGGTTTTACTACGTATTGCTGGAAGAGATTTTTTTTTTCATTCAGTTCATTCTTTTTCGTCTTATAATCGTCTTATAAAAATGACAATAATATTTACAGTGTGAAATATACATGGATACATACATAGGAATTAATAAAAAAGAAAAAAAGGAAACTACAAGAAAGTTTGTAAAAAAAAATGCTTTAAACTTGCCTTTGAAACCATTTAAACTTGGGGAGTTAAGTCGGTGCTAATCAAGTGAGCTCCTATATTTAGGGCCATAAAATAATACTCTAATTATGGGCCAGGAGAGTGCGAGTGTGGGGTAGATGTAAATGGTTAGATCGTCTGGTAAGGTATTTATGTAGGGCATTATTTGTTATAAACATAGCATTGAAAGCGTTAGGTAGTTCACTTTTAGTTAATTTATAGATAAATTGACCAGTTTGGAATAGCAATAGGTCAGTGGATTTCAAGATTTTAGATTTTGTAAAATAAAGGATGGTTGTGCACAAAGCAATGAACTTACTGAGTAAGGCGAGTACTTTCGTAGCACTAGGTATCCACCAGGAGCATTTACCAACTGGAGGTAAATCATTACTCTTAGAAGGAAACAAACGGACGGAGGTGAACTGTTGTAATCTCTCTACAATCGACTTAAAGTTGGCAGCAGGTAACCTACGGTCGAAAAAAACACACACATGAGTTAATCCCACTTATTAAGCGACAAATCATAAGACGAATGACGAAATCGTTGGTCATTGTTATGTACACAATAATGATAATCAATTTGAATGACGGGTCCATCACTCTGGTGCATAGGTCTTTTAAAAACCCACTGGCATGCCAGAAAAAAAAAAGATCTTGAAGGTCATGTAAGTTATTTAGCGACTCTTCAAAATTATAAGTCAAGCAATAACTGAGAGACTATACTTACCTTTTAACCAATAAAGAGAGTATATTACTACCAAGGAACGTTTTGTGCGTGTTGGGGGAGGGGGGGTATACGTAGCCTTTCACCAATGAACGACCATGAAGCAACAGGATTTTTTTTTGTTTTAAGTAATGTTTTATTTCTCTCAATCAAAAAGCATATGTTATAGTACAATCAAACAAAACATTTTCATTTATATAAAAGAAATACATAATTGATAATTATTTAAACATAATGAACATGCAACATAGTATTGAAGGTCTGAGAGAAATTTTATCTGTCTTAAAAAAAAACAAAAACACCCCCTCCCATCGTCATCTAGAGCACAGGCACAAGCAATGCGCAATCTGACCATATACACACACACCACACACCACCCAACACCGCACACCACCCCAACATCCACACACCATCCCAACATCCACACACCACCCCAGCATCCGCACCCCACCTAACACCTGCATACACCCCCCCCCCACACACACACACACTCGAAAGTACACAGCCTCCTGTACTATATATCAAATCTTGGTATCCCTGCTTGCCTCGCCAACTCTATTGGTCAAAATTTCCCATTTTCTGAGATGGTGCACTAAAGTTCCCCTCTCTTCAGCTAGTTTTTTTTCCTCGTGTTCATTTTCTATAATTTTTTGTTTTATTTCTTGAGGTGAGGGGGGGTTTATTTTTATTCCTGCTATAAACAAAGATCATGTATTTGATTAACAGTATTATATGATTAATCAACTGTTCCTTCCCTACATTAGATATCTTTATACCAATGTGAATTCCCTCCCAATTTATATTTTTAATATCAATTAAGTTTAAAAGAACTCCACAGCTTTTCCATAGATCTCTTATTTTTTCGCACTTGAAAAATAAATGTTCATAGTTTTCTTCATTTTTATCACAGAAGGCGCAAGCATTGCTAATGGTAAATTTAAAAGCATACAAATATTTTCTAGTGGATATAAGCTCATACAACATTTTAAATTGAAATTCCCTTAACCTACTGTTTAACCAATGAACGATCATGAAGCGGTGGGGGAGTATCATTAAATAAGCCAATTAACAATCTTAAAAATAAGTCTCGGAGTTATATGTATCCTTTAAGCCAATAAACGATCATGAAGGGGGGGGGGGATACATTGAACAATCATGATTGTTCCCACTTAAATGATATCAGATTAAAATTATTGGAAGTGGGTGCCTACAAGAAGTGGGAGGGGATCTTGAGCTAGTGGTATTTGTTCTTCTTTCAGTTCATTCTGTGGGATTTATGATAATTAACTTGTTTCATTATATGATCTCGCTGCGATGATTTTTTTTTTTTTTTTGTCAGGGGCGCTAACCTTGGTCCGTACGTGTGTAGAAAAGAGAGTGGATGCCACTTATGCGGGATTTGGTTGCTTTTTGTTTTGTTTTATTTGTCTGTTTTATATTTTTTTCAATTCAATTCAATTAAACATTTATTTTCTTCCAATTTCACTTGAGTTTACAATCATTTCTTCTTTTTTTTTCGTTTGAGTACATTTTATACATAGTAACAACATATACTGCAAATGTTGTTTTACTCTGATATATTTTGTCATATTCTAGTATATATTTATCTTATTCTGTTATGTTTTGTTATATTCTGTTGTGTTTTTGTGAAAATCCGGGTTTACTTTGCTATTTATGTTATACTTTGTTCTTTTCTGTTACATTTTGTAAAATTTTTGTTGAATTTTTGTGAAAAAATTGAGAATAATCCATTGAATTGTGTTTGGGTTCAAAATCAATAAAATTTGAAACTTGAAACTTGAAACTTGATTGAAGGGGGAGGGGTTACACAATATTCTTTAAAGCCAATTGATGATCATGAAGTGGAGTGGCTATTCGTGTGCTCTTTGAAACAATAAACCATCACGATAAATATACGTACCCTTTAAACCAATGCACCATGTAATGGTGGTCATTGTCTGCCAAGGTTGAAAGTTGACGAAGGAGATGAGCAAATATTACGAACGTTGTTGTCTTGTCAAACTGAGGATTCTGAGTAGAAAAACAAATGTCTTGGTCAGAGGTTATATCAAACTAAACTATTTTGAATAAAAATATCGATATATATCTAAATTTTAAGAATGAACATACTTTTTATCTATACACCGACCCGTTTTGCGTTTCGTTAAAATGTCATTTATATTTGTCTTTGGTCAACCAAATTTAAAAAAAAATCAGCATTCAAATTCGTCGTTTGTCACCGAAAGTCGTCTCTGCCGCTATGCGAGTAAGGAATGCTCAGATCAATTTCGTCATTTTTTCAAGCAAATTCATCGTTTTGTCATTCGAATTCATCAAGTGTTATATTGGCCTTTAAAAGGAGGGTTTAACCAGGCCTTTAGTCATTTTTCCTTCTCGTGATGTATTTTGATTTTCGCTGCTTTTCTTTGAAAAATATAAATGATTATAATAATGTGGAATGTGATATCATTCAAAATAATTTCGTATGATACACCGCCCACACGCTATGTGTCTTGT
This sequence comes from Echinometra lucunter, assembly GCA_029962745.1. NCBI lineage: Eukaryota > Metazoa > Echinodermata > Echinoidea > Camarodonta > Echinometridae > Echinometra > Echinometra lucunter. The sequence goes on from CM057159.1 coordinate 214,757, forward strand.
GACAGGATCATCGTCTGTTAGTAGACCGTATATCTGGGCGACGAATTTGAATGAATCTTTGACGAAATTGATTTTGCTGTCTCGTGCCAGCTACTGTGACCGACGAATTTGAATTGCAATTGACAAAAAATGGGTGACAAAGCACGAAACTTAATGACGATGTTTCAAAATTGATCGACCAAAGACGAAATTAAAACAAGCATTCGCACATTCCACAAGCATGACAGGGTCAGTGACGAAATTGAAAGCACATTTTTGAAACTGAACGAAGAGGTGACGCAAATGGGCGGGAAAACCTATATCACATGCCAACATAAATGTATCGCCTGTAAAATGGCTACAATTGAGTATTTTCAGATGTCACATTGGTCTAAAAATTAGTCGTTGTTTTTTTCCTTAGCAACATGAGTAGTTTTTAGGGAAATGAAAATTAACCGTGGTTGGATTAACAAGGATATCGATGGTGAAGATAAACGAATTATGACCATCAAACTAAAATACATACACCCAGGACGTTTGCTTTGATTTCATAATGAACCAAACTTAATTGGAGAGAAAGGAATCGGATTACAATATCATCAAGCAATATCCTTGAATTACAGAATGAATGAATTCCAATAAAATTGACTTTAGGTATTATTCAACATTGAGTGAGAGTATGTATTAACAAAGATGGCGAACAAAATCGTCCAAATATCCAGACGAGTGAAATTAGCATGTTCTTTAAGCATTCCGTTTCTAATGCGTGCAAGGTTATGAGGTGATATTGTGTGATATATGATTCTCCGTAATGCCTAAATTATTGAAAGTATACCGGGTGTAGTCAATTAACCAATCAACTCGCCCTACATGTAGAAAAAAAAACCAAGCGTTACCAGGCAACCAGTATCAACAAAATCCAATCTCT
>CM057159.1:216163-233296 GCA_029962745.1 Echinometra lucunter
GGATGACCTCGATTAGCCTTTTTGTAATAAACAAATCATTATTGTATTCAACTCTTTGGAGGGCCTGATTAGTACTCTTTTGGCCTAAAACTTTGATTTCTTTGTGTCTTCCATTTTCTAATTTATTTAGTATTTTGCATAAGTTTGCAGTTTATGTCACAGTCGCGTGTGTCAAGTAAAATTAATTTGTAATGTGATGGAACCGTCATTTCACTGTCAAATCTGGAAATAAAGAAAAAAAAAAACCATATTCATTTTATGAATAAATTCAGACTTGTTTTCAACCATGAAATTGAAGTTGATTACTGCAAGATATTGACGGGGCTTTAGGAAATCGTTAGGCATTACTTAACATTAGATCTATATCATATATAGGCTTATAATTTGGATTTGTTTTTTCATACTTCTAAAATGTTTATCACTCACCTTCTGTCGACTTCGGATTTATTTACATCCGCGACAGTGAAGTGGTGTGGTAGTGAGTTAATATTACACAAAATAGAGAAATTTCAGTGCAATGCTTGTGATATCAATCCAGAGAAGTTGTTTATCACAGAAGTTTACAGGCCCAGATCATATCAATTTGGGGCGTTCTGAATCTGAAAGGAAATGAACTATATTTCCCTGAATACCTTGAGTTATTTCCACAACTTTCACCATTTCGTCGCATTTTGGGTGCCCTTACGCATTCCATTTGTGAGGATTGTCTATGGCTAAAGACCATAAAAATGCCAAAAATATCTGACACCCTATTTGTCTTCCCTCATGACTCATGAATGGAGGTCAAATGCGCTCTCAACTCCAGTCGTTGATCCAATGTCCCTAACCCCATTGATATTTTTCATATTAACTGTGGAAACTTTCCCGCTCAAGTTAACGTTTCTTGAACGAAAGAAGCATCACTTAGCTCACTTAGCTCACCCAGAGAAGCAAGTCTGAAGACATTCTGCTGAAAACCTGCCACATTTCCTCAAGAATCAGTCAAATCATGTCGGAAATTTCAATGTAAGTATGACTGTTTATTGTTTTTATCAAATTTCACATAAGTTAGTTAAAAAATATTGAAGGCAAATTTGGGATGGGAGCATTATAGTCATGTTAGTGGGTTGTTTGTCAGTACACCAGTTACACTACTGTCATCGCTATTCCTATGCATGTAGATCCATATTACCAATAGAGTTTTTCTGATGTAAATGGAATATTAGTGGAGTGGAGAACTTGTCATTACAAAGATTTGTGTGAGAACCTCTGAATGATTTTATATTTCTCTTTGTCTTTTTTTTTTCGGGGGGGGGGGGGGTAGTGAGCATACCATTTCCCATCCTTGTTTTCAATGAACATTACACTGGCATGACTGGCTGAGTATGAATAGAGTACCAACTGTCAAACTGGTCATGTCGATTTAAATGTTAAAATCTTAAGATTGTTATCAGTTGAAGTTCAACTTCCATTTCATTTATCTTAACCTTTTTCAAGTTTTCAAGAGAGTAGGCCTATACGTGCATATACATGTAATAATTCCCAGAATATTATAATTGAATGTATACTTTTATTTTCCTCACCTGGAAGCTACTAAGTGAGACTAATGTTGTTTGTTCTCACAGGTTTGCATATGACTCAGTGCACTATCTTTGTAATTAATTGCAAGGGATAACAATTTTGAAAAGAAAGATACAAATACATGTAAAATACACATATAACTCAAGATAGTTGAGACTGCTAGGGTTTTTATCAGTGCAATTTTTTTCTTTCTTTCTAGTCGTATATTCTTTTCTTTTTTTTCAAGCGCCTATTTTTAGAGGCAATTTGGAATCTTGCAGTAAATTATTATTATCGTTGTTGTTACTATTATTGCTATTAGTTTAATTGTGTTGTCTCTAACACAATATGTCAGACAAATCTTCAGAATATGAATCTTTGAAATAAACTCTTTCAGAATCAGATAAAATGGCAGGTTTTACGTGTTCCCATTGTCAATTGGATTGTGTCGATTTTGCAACTTTAATACAGCGTTACAAGTTTGGACATGGTACTGACCCTCAGTTTAGGATAACATGTTCCATATACGGTTGTGCTAAGGTTTACTCTAATGTGTGGACTTTCAGACGCCATATAAAATCTAGGCATGAGATATTCTTCATTCAGTCACTCCAAATTCCCCCATACGAAACAAGGGGGCATGCCTCCCCCCCCCCCCTGCACGCCACTGATAATGATGTGGAATAATATATGTCAAAAATTAAATGTGTTTTATTTTTAGGTATTGTGGAGGTGCACGACACATTAGGTTTAATTTCTCAAAGTAATGGACTTTCAATATGGTTTAACTCTCTATCTTATGTTCTCTGTTTTGTTTAATTTCAGTATCATTTGAATCTAAATAAGTCATATATATCCATTGATTCCGTTTTACGTCTCATGGGCTTAAAATAATTTGCAGTTCTGCCGTGTTTGCATCGATTTACTACACTATTCAGAAGCACAGAGTGATGTTGAGAGAAATAATAGGGAAAAAGTATAGAGAAAGGAGATGCATAATACTTTCTTTATCACGAGTAACAAAACAAAACAATTTATAGATAATGAAATAATTTATATCCATCCCATTCCACACTTTTTTGCATTCATATTTTATAGAGGCAATGATGAAAGCAGCATTCTTGGCAGTACCAGGGCTTCTGCAGGAGAAGTTGGATCACCTCTTTGTGCCACGTGAAGTAGAGGTTAGTAAATTTTGAATTATGTGTCTTATGATCTAGATTAATAAGTAATTGCTGACTTTGGTATGTACATAATTATGTATACCGTATATGTGAATTGGACTTGTATAGGACAAACTCAACATTTGGATCCAACAAAGAGCACACCATGAGAATTTTGTTTTCTGCACATGATATTCAACATTCATCACAATGTGATATTTTCAGTGTATTTTTTCTCAATAAACACTCTTTTTGCCAAATTATTCATTTCAATTTGTAAAAAGGATTTGATTAAGAATATCAAATGAATTTACAGATATACCTCTCATTATTTGATTCTCCATTTGTTTCTTCCATTCTGATTTTCGTTCATTGCTCTGTTATCTTTCATTCAGTCACAGAACCCAGTGCATCTCAGAATGGACAAGGAAGAAGTGCTGGACACCCACTCATATGAGCTGACCGCGGACGGAGAGACGGTCGCTACAACCAAAGACATGCTTTCAGCAGTAACCATGTGGATTTCTTCTTATATACATCTTTAATCTGGAGTACCCCACTTGTCTGACCAAGACGCTTGTATTCATGCAAAAATTTTTATTGAATATTCAAGATGGAAACAGTATTCCACGACCAGTTGTTACATTAACTAATAAACTGAATATTGAAAATGCAAACCAGTGAGCTCTGATGAGAAAGCCAGGAGAGTTGGTAAGTGTAATTGATCCATATAAATCTTGAAATCAGAAAAGACATTCATGAAAAATAACAGAGTAATCATTCCTAGCAATTTTTCTATGTCAGTCATCTAGATAGTAACATGGAAAAACTTGCTACATTAACATTTTTTGTAAAACTATACAATATTATTGTTTATTCCATGAGGTGATTAGATTTGATCTCAAACTTATGTGTCATGAGTTATAAAAATATGGTTTTTAAACATTTTCAAAACTGAATCGTCTTTTTGAAGCGGTCATCATGTATATCTTGAATATTATTGTAGTTACCTAACTTTTACAGCCGTTGATGATGAAATTTCTTTTTTTTTTTCTCTCTCTCCCTCTCATCATTAGTGTGATAAGAAACCGAACAACATTAAGTTGGGAGGTGTTTTGATATTTGCAACAATTATTAATTAACCAAAATTTTAAAAACTATATCATGCATGCAGATCAGAGATTACATTCTACACGTATTAAGTGTTTAGTTTTTATCGAGTATCGGTATAATTGGGCACCGCTGAGCAGTATTTATCATGGTGTACATTATGATCAAAGTGGAAGATTTATCTCTTATCCTTTATTCAGTATAATGTTTAGACTATTCATATTTAACTGAAAGGATTACATTAACCGTATATGCTTGATGTAAGGATTTTGTCAAATCCCACAGGGCTTTTTTAAAAAAAATCTCATAAATGCTGAGAAAATTGGTGCAAACATTTTCTTTCCTCGCAGCTAAGTGGAATTCCAACCATTTTTTGTTTCAATCAAAATATTTTCATATTTAAAGGTGCTGAAGATATTACATACATGTGATTAACAACGTAAAGGACGAAGCCAACCCTTCTGACACAAGCATAAACTAATTCGTTAAAACTTTAAGCAAATTCTTTTTTCCCTATCAAAATTCTCCATAAAATGTCCAATTATATGCTTATGAGATGATTATGCAGGCCTATACATACACTGTATACATGTGCATTGTGAAGTGTGTTAAGAAAATTAATATGTGCTTTTTTTTAACTATGTAGAAATTGCAGAGTATAACGTTGACACTGTTTTAAAAGTGTCTGATAGAGTCTTTACAAACAGAATAGGGTACCTTATGTCACACATTTTATTTGGCAAAAAATCGAGATGCATCGAGATGCAAACACTGACTAAGCAGGAGGCATAAATAATCTGATTTTGCATTCGTTTTTCATTTCATCTGATTTTGCATTCGTTTTTCATTTCATCTGATTTTTCATCTTTTATCTATTTTATTTTTAAATTTCACTTCATGCTATACAAAAACGGTGAACCATGATCAGCCTACTGATATAGATGCTAAGAGAGCTTAAACTGCTGAATATGTTTGTTTTTATTACTTCAGCCATAATTATAACCTAAATTGTAAATATTACTTTTAAAAAATTGATCTCTTTAAAAATTGTTTAGGTTTTATGCAGCCCTTGTTAATCTGTGTGTAAATAACCTGTGTGAATGTACATCTGATGGAACGCAAGCTTGTATATTCTTACGCAAAAATATACTGAAAAATAAAGTTTGTAATAATACTGTATTTGAATTTATACTTTCCCTTATTTCAGACTTTGTGTCTCTGACAAGGTTTTCTTTTATTTAGCCTGGCGATGTCTGTCAACGTGGTCGGAACGTCGGAAGGTGTTTTCTTATTTCCCAGCCAACAAACCCATGTGGGGCCCACATGGGTAAACATGGGTAAAATGTGGGCAAGCCGGGTCAGAGTTGGGCAAGGGCTACTTACGGGTTATCCTATTTGGGGCCCCTGTGGGCTAACCAGGGGCAAACCTGGGGTTTAAATGTTAAAAGAAGGGCAACACTGACATGGGTTTCACATGGGCTTGCCACTTGGGTATCGCATGGGTACACACGGGCAAGTGTTGGGCATGGGCATTTGTAGGGCTAGCCCAGAAAAAGCCCTCGTCCTATGCTTTTTTCCCCCAACCAGCCCACAGATCCTGTATGTGTTGCTTAAATACTATCCCTTCAAGTCATAATTTATTCATAACTTGATTTGATTGAATTAATATGCTCTTATTTTATTTCAGTTATTAATATTATTTAATTTAATTTTATTTTATTAATCTATTGTATTTCAGGTAATTTTTCAATTTTATTAAATTAAATCTAGTTTGATTCCATCAATGCAGCTCATAGAGAGTTGTTTTTGTATTGTATTTATTCTATTGAGCGCTTTGTATCTATTTTAGAAAAGGCGCTATACAAATATTGGTTATAGAGGGCAGCAGATTTAGAGCATCCCTATCGAAAGCCTCCAGCGAGTGATGACGATCTTGTTGACCTAAATTGGCAGGGAGCCAGCGAACGTTCGCGCCATATCGTCAACACAGAAATTTCTGTGATCGTCAATAGCGATTTGCGATCGCGATCGATCGCGAATAGCGATCTCAAAGCTCATCCGCTGACACGTACCGGCCGTGCATACTAATGCGCGTATTGTACGCATCATTTTCAATCCATAGGCTAGGATCGTCTGCATGCAAACTATTTGACTGTACTGCATGCTGCATGCATATCGACGTGACGCGAGCTAGGAGGAGTCAAGAAGATCCACGATCAGGCATTCAGATCAGCCGCAGGTTCGTGTTTTCTTTTCGTTTCCTTCCGATGTTGAGATTTAATTTCAGAATTTTCTTTTAAAAGTTTTAGCTAACTGTTGGGGGTATTTAGCGTGAGTTTGAGTTTAAGTGGCCATATCATGGTTTAGGAAACCATTCGTTCATTTGGCGCACGCACTTGTTGTGTACAAAGAGCATGAATGCGTGTGACTGAATAAAGCGCTGCTGTACAAAGTGAACGGTGGTTTCCTATTTCACGATAATGCCGTCTCTAGATCACAAATGAATTTCTAAAAAATATTTTGTTAAAAATTTGACAAAAGTAAACCGTCCCTCAACTGACACTTTTCTACTATAAATTAATAAAAAAATAGACTAGTCTAGTCTAGATCTAGTCTATGTAGGACACACATATTTAGACTAGAGTCTATACACCTTTATGTACACAAGTACAGGTTTGGGCTAGGCCAGGGTTTTGTATGAATGATGTAGGTCTAGACCTAGACCTAGAATAGATCCAGGTCCTAGTCCTAGATCTAGATTATTAAGATACATGTAGATACAGTGTAGATCTGGTATCTAGTCTAGATCTAGAATAGATCTAAATCTAGACCCTGACTAGATCTAGATCTAGAGTAGAGAGAGTAGTGGACCCAGTTTTTGGCAGCTTAAAGTGGAATAGATCTACTGAAGAAAAAAGCAAAAGTTTCGAATTAGACTATGCCATTTTTGAGCTTAGTGTATGATAGTGCTGTCGGTGAGTCGCGGGTACCCGTGACCCGCCCGAAAGCTTTGTGTCCCGGGCGCAAAAAATTAATGCTCGATACCCGAAAATGTAAAATCTTTGCATTATTTACGTGAAAATTAAAGCTTCCCATGATTTGGGACTTTCCCTACACCTGCAGAAATAATCTGGCCAATCACAGAGCTCCTTACTTTAATAGCCTGCGGTGATCTCTCTGCGCCGCGTAACGTGTAGTCAATATATTTTTTGTTTTAGTCGAGTACGATGAAAGCCGTTCAGGGATCCTTCCGTTCTTTTCTTTGCCCCCTTTTTGCCTATTTTGGTATCACTGTATGTGACTCATCACAACAGAATCAGACAGAAGTCGTGCGAAGAGAAGTCGAGAAAATGGGCAAAATAGTAAATAACTCCAAAATTTTCGAAATTTTGCTTTATTTTCTGGATCTTCCATGTTTCAAGTATGCTCTGTAAAAAAATCTAGCGAAAACAATAAAGGGAAAGGGTCGAAAAAGCAATTTTTCTGCGAGTGTTTTTTTTTCGGTCAGTCAGATCTTTTTCGGACACACGAGCGAGATCCAAAGATCGAATTTGGCTCCGCGTTAAGCTCCGCCCCCTAGCGACACACGCCTTCGCTAATTGGCCATTCATAGTCACGTGATCTCAGCAAAGAATGACGCAATGATGTGTGGTTTTTCAAAAGCGAAAACGCGATGTAGGAAAGAAAAAAAAAAGGAATACCTGAACGGGTTGGGATTACTATTATTTTGATGGAGATACAAAGATGTGTCTTGTCGTGTGTTGTTCTTTTTAAAGATGGAAACTTTTATAGAATTTTTAAACAGTGATGGAAAATAAAAGTAATTATTTCTTTGAAAAGGGGTAAATGATTAAACGGAAAGAAGTACAACTTACTCGCATACAAGTCATGCCCTCCTTCTAAACTCGTGTGTCTGAGAGTTGAGAAAATGGACAAACCTTGATTAAGACATGTAATCCGTTTTATTTAAATTTAAATTTAACATGATACCAGATTGAAATGAAAGAACAAGAGAGAGAGAGAAATGGGGAGATAGAAAGAAATAGAGAGAGGGGGAAAAGAAAGAGAAATTACCAAAGGAAGGGAGGGGGCGGTCTGTGTAATATAATGTCCATGATTATTGTTGCGTGATTTTAGACCGAAGTCAAACTAATAAGACAAAGTCTTGGCTGTGGTTTGGTGGTGAGGAAGTTAGCAGAATAGACTGAAGAAAAGATAGAAAGAAAAAAAAGCTCGTCAAAATTACGTCGGTATTTAGGTTTTAGCATGGTTGGAAAGGGCTCTCTTGAACATTTGCTAATTCCCCGGAAAGTGTAAAATAAAATGGATGACAGTATTGAACAAGGAATCCATGGGCAAGGGTGTTTGTGGGTCGGGGAGGGGCCTGGCCGGGAGGAAGATAAGAAAACGTGTGGATAAAAGAGTGAAACACTTAAGAAGGAAAGAAGTTTTCAAAAGCCCAGAGTGTTTTATGATGTATAAAAGCTATTAACACGAGGACTTCAGAAAGACAACCAAAAGGACCTAACCCCAGGACCTACCCCTCCTCTCCCCCTTCCGGGCTTTAGAAAAACAGAACAAAGCTATAGCTTTCAGCGATTCTGATCAAAGCCGTGTCTTTATCCACAAACGGCAGCGAATTCTATAGTAAGGGTGGGGTGGGATGGGGATAATAGATCTAGAGTCACCTCTAAAAGAAAGTAAGGAAAAGTGTTTTCAAAAGGCGGTTGACTTTATGGATTAAATTTGTTTAAAAATTGAAATGAAGATGGGTATAGTGAAAATAACCATTATTCTGTTCATGATCATGCTCTTTTCACTTGGCATCAGTGTCTAAAAAACAGATAGCACGTTCATGAAAAAAGATTGATTTAAAATGCTACAAAGTTTTTAAAAAGTGATTTTTTGTTGATGTTGAATTAAAGGAATTTGCTAGTGTTATTTCTAATCCTTTAAAAACACCAAACTGCCAAATACTCAGTGTACTGAGTGTAGCTTATTTAAATCGGGCGGAGAGGAAGAATAAGGAGAAAGGAGAAGACGGTGTTGAGAACACAGAGGTCTTTGGTTGCATTTTTTGGTTGCGTTTTTATGAAGAAAAAATGTAGCTTAACCGAAGAAACTATAGGCCTATACTCTTGCAAAATTGGCCAAATAAACTTGGAGATAAACATGATGAAATATACGTCGCCTTTGAATAATGCTCGAACTCGTTCTCGTCATTTTACTTGTTGGCTTGAAGGAACGATAGAGTTTAAGAGAGAGAGAGAGAGAGAGAGCAAGAGAGAGGAGGTCTAAAAGAGAAAAGAAGTAGAAGAAGCAGAAGAAGAAGAAGCAGAAGAAGAAAAGAAGAAGATGAAGCGACATAGGTGTTTGGGTGTATGGGCATTTGATGAGTGCGGTGTAAAATTGTTATTGTGGAGGAGATTGGTGGGGGTATTACGTTAATGATGCTGGCGGTTGAAAAACGAGCCGTCAATTTTTATCTGCAATTTGCTTTCAAAATGATAACAGGTCGACTGAATTCACGGTGGCAAGAGAGACAAATCTCTGTCCCCCCCCCCCCCAAAAAAAGGATGGAGAACACTGCGTTGAGAAGGTTGTGTTTTGATGAAGAAAAATTTGTAGCTTAACCGAGGGAAAATTATAGGCATACTCTTGCAAAAGTCGGGTAAGTGAATAGAATATCAGTTAATCTTGAACTTGAAGGTGCAAAATGAAGAAAGAAAAAAATGATAAGAGTCTTACAATAATCATCATATTGATGTGTGATGTCAAACCGTGAAGATAAGGAGAAAAAGGAAGAACTGTCAGGTCATGATGACTGATCACGGCAAAATTAAGAAGAAAAAACAATAGGACTGAGGAAACAGGTGTTTATTTTTTTAAAAAAATCACGCAAGGCAACTTTTATGTATATCATGTCTTTCAGTATTGATTCTTTTCAAAGCATCACTGTGCTTTATCCTGGTTTATCCAAATTACACTCTTTGTTGAGAAAACAAAGCGCGGATTCTGGAAGAGAGAAGGCCCCACGCCATGACTGCCTTGAAAGGCCTGCAACGCACAATAGCAGAGTAATACGCCTGCGAGTCTCGGCGGGAAGCTTTTCGGAGCCATAAAACAACTTGTCTCTTTCCCTTGAAAAAAACATTATAATTCATGACCGAAACAATTCAAAACTTATGTTTTTAGTGAGCAGAATTGCTATAGAATCAGGAAAACCAGTTTGTATTCCATTTCATAAACGGTTGCTAAGGCCTTTTCCAGAATGAATTTGACATTACCCGTTAGAAAATGCCTCGTGAAGACAAAACGGAAGTCAAACTTTAAAAGCGTTTTTCTCGAAGAAATACTTTCCAGAGCCCCTGCCTTCTCAGGGTTTAACGGCAATTATCTCAACAAATACTCCTTAGCTTGAGCTATATATCAAATTAAAGCTTGAGAAATGGGGGAATCATAATCATTCAAAATATGACATTTGAAAAAATGCGACTTCTGTCAGATTTTGACGTGACGAGTCACAAATATCTTTATTTTGCAAAGCACAATTGTACTTTTAGGAGTTCTGTCGGTTAAATTTTTTTGGCATGATTACCTCTGTTTCTGCAAGGTAGGTGAGCTTTGATCAGGTGTCGTATTTTGAGGTTTTGCCGTTTTTTTAGCTTTTCGGATACATTAAGCTATTCTTTAATATCTCTCTTCTTAATTTCAGCTCTCAAAATGATATTAATTTAAAGAAAATTGCATTTCAATTTCAGCAATTTTTCAAAATGGTTCTGAATAATCTGGCAAAACAACGTAAATTGACTTACGTTTGTTTTGCCAGATCACAGCAGAGTGCATGAAAAGATATGTTGTTTGCCAGATCACAGCGCTGGTATGCAAAACGACTTACGTTGTTTAGCCAGATCACACACGAGATGCCTTATTTAGGTGATCTGGCAAAACAACGTATCTTTAAAAAAATTTTGATATTTTAAATAAAGAATATTTTTATGGCTTGATTTTACAGTAGACAGTAGAAGAATGGTATTAATCATATTTACAAAACGTATCTTTAAAAATTATTCAGTTGGAGAGAATGGGAACAATTTTTACTGTAAAATCTAAAATCGCGGATATCTCGGAAGTCCCGAAACTGAGATACGTTGTTTTGCCAGATCACGGCCGGGGTACCCGCCCGAAACTTAGCAGGGGTACCCGGGCACAGAAATACTCGAAATTGACACCCCTAGTGTATGATGAGTTAATACAACAGCGTTTAGTGTGTCCCTTTAGAAGGTTGCGTTTAGGAGAACAGCTGCTTAGAAAATCATATCCTGAATCACGTTCAATCGGAAGATCCGTGTGTATTTTGAGGGCGATTCGATGACGTTAAGGGGTGAAGACTAAACCCCGGAAGTAGCAAGAGCCGTAGGGAGCTAGCTTTGTAACGGTACGCACGGTTGCAGTGAATTTGGTCTGAAAAGTTGCGCGAGACATGAAAGAAAAAAGTGATGAAACGGCGCGGTGATTTCATTGCGCGTTACGGACTTAGCGCTCGTTGAGGGGGGCGGAATCCCCCCCTTTGTCCTTTTAGGGTGAAAAGTGCGTTAATTTCAATTGAATATATTCATTTGTTTGTGGACAGTCATATCTTCTTTCATTATTCAATTACATTATAAAAAGAAATATTTTCTTTTTTAAATTGGATAGAATGGCAATTGAAGTAAAATTTTCTATTGATTCCGTCTGATATGGGAGGTTTGTTGGCGATAAATGGAATTGTGTACAACTCTTAAAAAAATTTGTATGATAATGTAGACGGGTACAATAGCCATATATCCATGTAAAATGATTGCCAATACCTCCCAGTTTAAAAGTATGAGCCAATTTCTTTATCAAATTCCCTCTTACATGCTTATGATCATTTTCAAACACAGCGAATAGCTTGCTGAAATGTCAACAAGCTCGGTTTACTTCTGCAACTGTTTTCCCAATGCATTTGTTGATCAGATCAAATGCAATAGGCCTACCATTTGAATGACATGGTAGATCTACTTCATTTGTCATTGTATGATTCTTTTTTAGGTTAAAATGAGTGAATACTGCTCTGCTCGAACAAAGCGCCGAAAAATAAAGAAGAAAGTAGATGAGCACATCAGAAGTATTGAAAATGAAGAGGCTTCCTTGATGCAGCATGCTCAAGCACCACATGATCAACAGTGTCATATACATCTACAAGTACCAGCAGAGCCAGAGGAGCTTGAATTCCCAATTGATGCAAATGAGGAGTACAACCTGTCAGAGGTTGATGATAGTTCCAGTTACAGTGAAGTTCCTTCAGATTCTGATAATGAATCTTTCATTAATTGCCTGGATGATATACCTAACTATTTTGAAATGGAAGATACAGGAGAAATAGAAAGTGAAGATAGTAATGATGAATCTAGCAGTGATGAATCATGTACCATTAGAGAGCAGTTGGCTGAGTGGGCAATGCAATACAACACACCGCATACTTCTTTGTCTACATTGTTAAAATTCTCAAACAACAAGACCTTGATGTTCCTCTCGATGCAAGGACACTACTAGCCACACCGAAAAATGTAGAAATTAAGAACAAGGCTGGAGGGCAATATTATTACTGTGGTATAGAGAACACGATCAAGAACAAAATGATGACCTGTTTGGGTCGTATGAATGGTGCAGATACACTTACATTGCATGTAAATATAGATGGAATTCCTCTGTCTAAGAGCAGCACTACAAGCTTATGGCCTATTCTGGGCAAGATCCAGGAAATGTCTGAGTTGGATCCCTTTGTTATAGGATTGTTTGCAGGCTCCGCAAAACCGTCTCCTGTATGCGAATTCTTGCATGATTTTGTCCAAGAAATGAAGATTTTACAAGAAATTGGGATAACATGCAATAACAAACACTATCGATTAATACTGGATGCCATTATATGTGATGCACCAGCGCGAGCAATGATCAAAGGCATCAAAGGTCACTCGGGTTACAATGCATGTGAGCGCTGCACAGAGCAAGGTGAAATTGTTCAAAATAGGGTTACATTCCCGGGAGTCTCTGCACCGGAACGAACAGACCGCTCATTCAAGGAACTAATTGACGAGGATCACCATAAAGAAGTCTCTGCTTTCCAAGATCTTGACATTGGATTAGTAACACAAGTACCACTTGACTACATGCATTTGATATGTATTGGCATTATGCGCAAGCTAATTTTTCTATGGTTGAAGGGGCCTTTGAACTGCAGACTGCAATTTGCCACAGTGAAAGCTATATGCGACCATTTGATGGTAATTAGAAGGATGATACCAAGAGAGTTTTCTAGGAAACCCAGGTCCTTACTTGATGTAAAGAGATGGAAGGCAACCGAATTGAGACAGTTTCTTACTGTATACTGGCCCTGTAGTGTTGTGTGGCAAGCTAAAGAATCAGTTTTATCAACACTTCTTGTTGCTTTCTGTGTCAATGAGGATTCTTCTGAACCCAGCATTATGTCACACTTACTGCGATTATGCTGGTGCATTGCTTCAGACATTTTTCAAGAATTTTGGCAAGTTATACGGTTTCCAATTTCTCGTCTACAATGTTCATAGCGTGATTCATTTGTACAAGGATGCCAAGAAATATGGTGCCTTGGATAATGTATCAGCATTTCCATATGAGAGTTACCTAGGGAAACTGAAAAAAATGGTACGTCGACCTCAAGACCCAGTGGCACAAATTGTTCGCAGACTTGCAGAGCAGCAGCAGCAGCAAAGCAACAGAAACAGTGCTGATAAGCAGCCAAGAAAATGTCTCAAGGTACCCCATACTTCAGGTCCTGTAACTCGGGGGAATACAGAACATTCCGTCAGTATCGGCAGTATCATGGAAAGTACTTTGTTTCGTGTGTGGAAGGAGACAATTGCTTTGCTTTGCAGAATAAAATATGTCTCATTCAGAACATATTGATGTCACCGTTGGATTTCTCTATACATTTTGTCTACAGGGAGTTTGAACAGATGGATTCCTTCTTTTCGGACCCTATAAGTTCATCAAGTTTGGGCATCTTTTGGTACAAAAAGCAGCACGGCATTTTGGTGTGTAGTAGCTTTGTCACAATTAAAACAGAAGATGGTACTTGTATCATACAAGGACAGATTTGTAGCTCTTCCACAGTTGCATCAGTGTTGAGATGGTGAGTGGAATGTTACAATGCAGTGAAGAAGTTAAATGTTGATTAATTATATCGGAGGTGACATTAGTGGCAATTTCCAGGTACCGGTATTTGTCCTTCAGTATGAGTGGTTTGTTGTTGGGTTTGGTTATAGGGCCTGGCTGTCCTGAATCTTCAGTAATTGCACAGGCTGTGCTTTAAAAACTCAATAGAATCATGGTAGAAGAAAGTCGCCTCGTCAAACTTATCCAACAACCAATCCCTATAGGCCATTTGTCTTCCTCCAAGCAGTGATGTCAAGGCACTCATGCAGGTATTTTGTGTGCGCTTACATGTCACCTTTGACCCATTCGTGACAGAGGTCCACATTTTGTGGTTTGGCCTAATATCTTTTGATGTAAAGCCCTAAAAATCATACCAAATACGTGAGCAGAAAGAGCAAAAAATTCTACACAAACTGTGCCCATTTTGGTTGCATCAATATTTGTTGTTTGATGCTGAAAATTTGTTAAAGGAAAATAAGCATTAAAATCCTTAAATTGGCAATGTGATAGAAGATTTAAAGTCAGTTTTCCCCTGCAAATTGGCAACTTTTTGACTTCTCATCATAACTTCCCTCAATTTATATTCATTTCAGATACATGATGTTTTATAAGAAAAATGTAGCAATAAAATAAGAATGTTGGTGTTGCCAATTTGAAGAATAAAAGCTGATCAAATTAGGCTTTAAACAATTCCTGTCACGAATGGGTTAAGTGCATACTACGTACACCAGAGTAATGGCAACAGCGCCTTTGATTTAGTACTGCATCACTGCATTATGCACTGATGTCAATGACAGTGACTGCAGGAAGACAAAATAATGGATCGTAGTCCTTTGTTGGAAAAAAAATTGATGTCACTTCATCTATATTTTTATAAGCCTTACCCTTTTTTAGCTTACTTTTAAACATGTCATGTGACTTACCTTAAAATTTGTATTATTAAAGCTATTCTTTACACCAAGATCAAAAATAGACCATTCAAAACAAAATGTATATTATCCCATAATGGAATTGGGCTCTCAATATTTCCATGCAGAATTTAATTTGACAGAGAATATTTCCAATTCTCCATTCTGACTGACATATAGACCAATTTCACAACGCAAGAGGGAAGCAGACTGTTCGACACAGTTCAACATACTGTGGTGGGCGCTCCAACTTTTATAGTACACAAGTCAATAGCGCGTTATGTACATTCCTTCGATTTTTTGTCTATTTTGACCAGTATATGCAGCTTTTATTTTTAATATTTGCGATGAAAAATTATCAGGGAAGTTCAGGGTCGCAGCTGTGCAGTGCTCAAATGCGACAAGAATTAGAGAAAGTGTAAAAACTGGAAGCTAACTGAGTGTGAAATTCACTCGCTTTTGACTCGTGAAGCCTGTTTGTGTGAGAAGCCATACTCCCTACACGGGTTTCCGTAAGCAATGTGAAGGAATTCGTCGCCAGTGGGTAAAAACATCAACAGAAGGACTTCAAAGTCAAGAAAACATTATCATTATGTACTTTGGCGTAAAATTTAATGCGTGAAAACATGACTTTGTAAACTGGGTAAGATTTAGGGCTCCCGTTTACTACGGCTTCTATGCTGCAATCGAACTTTTACTGACAAAACTAAGTTGAAAAACCATCGAAAGTACAAAAAGACTGATACCTTCATCCGTCAGATATGACCATTGTCTTACCTCATCTACCCATGTATCCATGTTTTATTTTATTGATCTATAATAACGTAATAGAACAATATCGGGGCATATCTCATAGCTTACATTCATTTTGTACACAGAGCCAATTGCTGTCAGCGAGCTTGCCCACAGCAGCAATGGCGTCGCCAATAGAGGGCCAAATACATAAACCGGAGGTGAAATTGGTCTATATATATATATATGAAGAGTTTGGTTCACACAGGGGGCTGTTTGAACAGTGATATACCTGTACTTATTAATAAAAGGTATTGGTAATTTTCAAAAGTTCAGTGATATATTTTTTTTTCATTTCCATCACAAATGTATTGTAGAACCATATATACATGTACCTGTCTGGTGACCATATTCATTTAGATCATAATTTTCTTAATATTTGTTTTGCTTGGTTATTTTACAGTGATGTATGCAATAGTGGAGTTTTAGAAGAGGAGACGGTTGAAGCAGTTCCAAGGGGTTGGGTACATAGCGCTGATAGCAGGATCCTTGGTGTAAGTGAGGACCAAACATGTTGCTACTGGCCGCCAAGCAGTATCAAGCAGAGCAGGTTGGTGAGAATGGTTATTAACTGTCACGAGCCAGATGCCTCATGGGATGTATATGACGTTCGAGTTTTGGCCTATGCAGGTAATGCAGCTTTTTAAATGATGTAGATTTTGTTTTGTTAACAACGGGAAGATTCAGCTTTATTCCATATGTTTCCAAGAATGAGATAACTGTAATTTTTATCTGGTGTTTGAAATATTTTTAACAATAATCTAAATATACACTGTACATGTAATCTGTAAACCACCGCTAATTATAGTATGTTCAATCTTGCCACCCAGGCTTATGATAATTAACACATCAAAATGAAACCCAAAAGAATTAAAATGTGTCTTTTTATATCCTGTGTTAATTCAGCCCAAGTAATAAAATGCATGTACAATGATTTAGAAAATCTGTGGTGTTTTAATTTGTTTTGTTGATTATCCATAGCCACAATCTCTTGAGGTGGAAGATTTTTTAGCTACCGTGTAGTCTCTTAGGAAGTTTCAATTTTCAATTTCATCAGTTTATTTATATTTTGTCTGAATGTATTTCAATGAACTTTACTTGATTATATTGCTATTGTTATGCTGTCAGAAATTTTATTACAAGACTAGTCTAGTTAGGTATATTTGGTTGAGAGTTAGATAAAGTTGAATTAAATTGAATTGTCTGGCATATAATTTTAAGGAACTTTCAGTGTGCATTACTGCATTCATGGTATTACCTCAATGCTTGTGCTCTTTTAACCAACGTCATGTATTGTCACCTGTGATTGGTATTATCTCAATATGAGTTCATCCAGAGGAAGCAGAAGTATATTTTGTAAACTTTTAATTTTAACTTGATATGTTTTAGACACCTATGATTCTGCA
>CM057159.1:233796-256073 GCA_029962745.1 Echinometra lucunter
TGCTCCGGAATGTACGTGTTATTAACATACCTCTCCGCCATGATGATTAAATTAGAAATGAGACTCGTCAAGAATCAATTCACCGTTCATGTCTAGTTTTGGCAAAGGGCGGTATCATTGATTGATTACATTAATATTGTTGCTATAGTTGAGGTATATAGCTCCGCAATAATAACCCGCATCAAACCTAATTGCTTTTCAAATTGCATTTTCATAAATTTCTGTAAAATAAAGATAACACAGGGTACTGTAAGCCTAAAATGAAATGGACGTACATGTAGGTTGAAGTATAGTCATCACTTTCATTATCAATGCGACAATCATAATAGCTTTGATGCCCTCCGACACAATAACGGAGTCTGCTCACTCTTGAGAGAAGGCCCACGAGACTGCATAAAATACAAACTTTACCGAATCCCCCCTCAGATTTGTTTTCCTTTCTCTGCATGCCTCCATGTCAATTTACCTCAATGTCCCCACCCCTCCCCACTGGATAACGTTCAATGTCCCCACCCCTCCCCACTGGATAACGTTCCTTTACCCCTGCTTCATGTCTGAATATGCAAACATTAATTTTTTTTCTAATAATGCAGACTTTGTAGATGAGCGACCCTAAAACTCTGTCAAACATTAACAAGTATATAGCAAGCAATATTCTTCCTGCATGTTTATATCATCGCGATTTTACATCAAAATCAACCAGAGGGATGCAATGGAGAAAACTTCAGCCAAAGCTTCAACCCCCCCCCCCCCCCCCCACGCATACAAGTAATACAGAGTGTATCATAAAAAGGTGAACATTATGAACTTGTTTTATAACATGACAGTTTTACAAAATTCACAATAATTTTCATACAAAAAAAATATCCGATAAAACTCTCATTCAATATCAGCCCTTTTTAAAATTACATGTCTTAAACACATTGGAATCGATCATAGCCGTGTATTGATTGCGATTTGCGATTTTGCGGTGTTTTGGGCCTTCGGTCTCGCGGCCCTTCGGTCAACTGGGTTTGAACCACCATAACACTACTTTTATCTTACTCAAAGCATAGTAGGGTCCATGCTCAAAGCAATCGATGGATCATTGTGAACAACAAAAGATGCAGTTTCTTAATAAGCACGCAACTTACCTGAATTAAGACTAGGTATGCTCTCAGGTCATTCTTGTCCCGAGGTCTGAAAAAAATGAAATTAGAATAGATCTCATTTACCAAAAACAGACGTTCAAAAACACTAATTTGTTTGTAGTCCTTCGGGGAGGGGGGGGGGGGGGCTAGTCATCTGGATCATCTACGCTGTGAGTTATACTGCCAAAATCTTAACGTTTGCATGGCTGTTTACCACATTTAATATTCATAAATTGACAGATGACGATGATTAATCTAACAATTAATTTTAATACGAATTGCATTCTGGCAGAGTGCATGGTGTCTCTCTGCGCTTCAAATGACTTCTACCTCGACTGTATTTCCGGCAACCATTACCAGCGCTCAAAGCATTCAATAATGAGACTCCCATTTACCTCACTTGGGTTGAGTGTAGCAAATACCGAACAATGTCTTGAAAACTATACACATGTCAACAAAAAGCGAATTACAAATGATGTTTGCGATTCAGTGATTAATAATAATAAAGATTCTTACTTTTTTAGGTCTTTGAGTAGGCTGTTGATGATACCTTTGAGTGTAATCTTCTGTATTTCTACCGTGGTTTCAAGAAGACATTCATACACTTTGTCAATATATTCCTGCACTAACCCACAGTCCTCAAGTTTTTTCCCATGTTTCACCGGATCCTGAAAGAAAGAAATCAAGAAATAATCAAATTGTTGCTTAAAACTGTAGATTTCATTTCAAGCCCATGTTTAATGAAAGGGCATGAGGACAAATATAGATATAAAAATCACATGTGAGACAACTTTGTAAATTTGACACTTTAAAATGGTAAAAATACACATATTTCATGAGCAGACGATGTTCCTGATGCGCATGCGTTGTAACCACGCAGAGGCACACTCAACTGTTGTTTAATGACTATGTGCTTATAATTATGAGAACCAAGTTCAAGGCCTAAACGTACGTGCGTAATACCTGATTAATTAATGTACCAACCAGATCGAATTAACGAATATTGGTGCACATGACTGGCTACAGCCAGCCACCCTTTATCTGACCCATAATTGGCGACTCGTTCATGAAAAGAACATTCATGGTCTATTTCTTTTATTATTTCTCAATCATTCTCAAATTCATCATTCTTCAGTATCGATTCTTGCATTGAGCTGTATGTGTATCAAAGGTTGCCAATATTGGCATTAAGTCTATGATGTTAGCTGGTGTATACAGTACAGGGCTTATGGACGTCACGATAGGTAATTACCAGTTTACATAGGCCTACACATTGAGTTTAATATCATATTTATTAAGACAGAATTTCAAAAAACGACAGCTTATATAAATGAGGGTCTCACGTAATTGATCTCTGACTGGTGAATGATTAATGCAAAATCCGACAAATGACCAAACCTATTGTAGTTCACGCAGATTTCTTCGTATTATAATTGTTTATCTTACATACATCTCCTTTTATTTGTAAAACAATATCATTATGCAGTTCAGCCTATTGTCTGCAACACAAACACAAATTTTCTATGAAAATAAAATTCAACAAAAATTTTGATCTAAATCTAGGCAAGGGCCCAAACAACGGATATGCTGTAATTCATGAAGCTCAAACTAAAGACCATGATCCTTTTTTTCTGTCAAAGAATCCTGTGTCCGACACTAAGTCCTATAGGTATATTGATCGCACCTGCTTCTAGTACTTACCTGTTCACATCATTAAAGTGAATATAATGTATAGACATTACAAGTTGTTGTTATAATATAACAATATTATTGTGTCTTTATTTTAAGAAAAGTATACAATAACCAAGCATAATAATAAAAATTGTATGTTTACCTTGAATGTGACGTTGATGTGCGCGAATGACAAGAAGGTTGATTCGAAATATTTTAGTAAGATCTTTGTATCTTTTGTAGCCCTTGATTTCTCCACATCATCTCTGCAGGAGATTATAAAAGTTATAATAATTTTTAGTAAAATGTACGCATCAATAACAATACAATACTATTGAACTATTCAAGATATAGCATTACAAAAAACAACAAACCAACTATTTTAATTCTTTCCAAATTTTTACATCAAAGTTTTAATGCTTCATTTTTTCATCTCTCTTTCATATCAACTGATTTATGTTAAGCATCGAGATGTGTTTTAAAAGCTGTAGTATGCTGAACATAATATTTGATGTAGACCTCTTCAATAGAATTTCTAGAACAGATTTATCTGATTCTAGCTTACTGACCCTCTAAGAATGGACTAACATGAGACTAATGTCTCACAAAGTTCACAAATAATCGTTTACAATCTCAAAAACTATAATCTTCAGAAATAAATTGGTAAATGTGAGCTCAGGTCTGGTTACTACAGTCAAAGGGAGCGATACAGAGAGAGAAAGAGGGGGGGGGGGGTACTCACTCGAATTCTTGTAATGTTCTTGGTTTGAATCCAGGCGAAACTTGAGTTTCTGGAGTGAAGATCTTACGGGCGCCATTTTGTGAAACAATGGCTTGCCCTGGTGTGATTGGTGGTAACTTTTCCTTGCTTTTCTTATCTGCACTCTTTCCTTTCTCTTTCGTACCAAGATTACTAAAGAAATTTGAGATGCCTGAAAACTTGGAACGAGTATTTTCCTGTTTGGAAGAAATAGAAAAAAATAACAACATTGAATTCAGTTATCATTCAGCATTGATTAATTATGATAAGCCAAGTAAGTTGTATTACTCTTTTCGGACCGACGCATATATCCTTCTATTTATCACCCTCTAGTATTGGAAGATAATAATGGATATAAGAAAGGCGCATTTATGGGAGAAATACGACACATGGTGTAATAGACTTTGAACCAACATGATATTCAAGACTGAGAAACCACTCTTGGTGTTAGCGCATTATTGAGATGGCCTCTATACAGGAAAACTTATATCAGCTCTCGCTTCAATTAGAATAGGAATAGAGAGATAAAACGTCAATGTATATTGATTGCCTATAGAAAGGAGAAACACTAGAAGAAACACATAGAAGATGCACTGTTCGTGAGAAAAATCAATGACAAAGACTGTTGTACGATCGCAACAAAATGGGGCAGTGTCCTGACAGCGAAGATATCAAATGTTACGATGTTACTCACTTAAAATGTAGGAAACTTGTTTAGGCCTTATTATGCCATGTCTTCTTCTTCCTTCTTCTTCTTCTTCTTCTTCTTCTTCTTCTTCTTCTTCTTCTTTCGGTAGAAGCATGAGCAGGGAGATCCTGACGAAATTACTCATTCGTGCTATCACATATGTTATAATTTGTATCCTTTTCATATTCGGTGAAAATAATCACTCACTCAATTAATCAATCAATCACAACATAACTAACTATGTCGATAATTTCCTGTTTGTAATGTTTCAATGGCCTCCTGCAGCCGCCAGGGTGACGTTACTGGGGGGGGGGAGAACAAGGGGGCACGATCTTCTGGTGTCACTTTTAGGGTGCGCAAACTAAAAGCAAAAGATATCCTGCCGACATGTTCGGTTGATGTCGCAAAAAAAGTTAAGTTTGATTCGAAATGTCAGTGTAAACAGGCACATTTTAGTTCTTCTGCAAGCAGAAAATTCAGTTTTCACGCTGCGCTTCTACAGCTGTGCTATTTCCCCTCATTTTGAATTTGCCTTTTTTACCTCTGATAAACTCGCTAAGGTCCTCAAAATAGCCATATTTACCTTTTTTCTACCTTTTACTTTTAGCTGCAAAGAATCAGTCATAATAACAGGAGAATGGAGGCAGGAACGACACAACGCTTCACCAACTATAATTAGAGGGAAAGGTTCCCCTAAATTGAAGCAATGAAGAAAATTTTCGCGGTTTCTTTTTAAAGCTCGCTCGCTACGCTCGCTCGCACTGACTTAAGCCTGCCACACACTATACGATCCGACTGCTACCCGATTTTTTAACAAATAGCATTTTGCATTAAATATGGAAGTAAAATCATCTTATCTGAAGTTCGGAATAATGATAGGAATACTAAAATCGAAATTTTGGTTAACTGCAAGCCTTGTGGTCGGAGTAAAGGCCAAATCGGCTTCAAATCGCAGCCGATCGCAAGATTGCTATGACGTCACTACGATTTGGAATTGAGTTCGCCTTTATTCCTATAGGGAGGCTTACAATAGAATTTCGATTTTAGGATTCATACCACTATTCGGAACTTTGATCGTTAAGATTTTACATGTTTGAAAGTTTATATCAAATGCTATTACAATTTTTCCATAATCGGATCGCAAACCGATCGTATAGTGTGCGCCGGGCTTTATATTTCACGAAGGGTACATCAAGAGTGTTGTAACCATAAAGTCTTATCTATTCTCCTATTCGTGATGATATTGTGATTAAAGCCTCATTCAATTTGAGTTATTGGACTATTTTTCTCTAATACAATATGATCGGTCACAATGAGTTCAGCTTGGACATTTATAAAGAAAACGACAGAGACACGGGGTTAATGGATGAAAATAAAAATGATACGAGGAGGAGCCATAAAATGAATTAGCGGATTCTTTTATCATTAAAGTCTTTGGAAAAAAATAATAGTTAGCATTTTTGCTAGCTCGCTTCGTTTGCTCGAAAATGATTAATCAGATCAGTGCATCCAACTGTAAAATATTCATTATTATGTTAGGTATAAACAGTATGTCAAACATTTTCCTTTAAAATGTGCTAAATAGAATCTTAGGGAATATTATCATGATTATAGAATATGGAATTATATTACAGAAATTTCCTGAAAAGTGTGTTAAGCAGACGGTGAGGGTATACTAACACCTCAAAACGGTATTTTTTCATTCTTGTAGTCACCCCTTGTATAAGTGCCATTTTTTCGCTGGTCCCCCCCCCCCCCCCCCCCCCCCCATTTTGAAGGACGTTGCTCCGTCCCAGAGAAAGACGAGTCATGTAAATGTGCCACTTACAAAACTGTGTGTTCCATAGTAGGGAATTCGAATTTTCTTTACATCATTTGTATTATTGGATGGGCTCACAGGAGCACAATATTATGAAGACACCTACTCAAGAGTAAAGGATATAGAACTTTAGCAAAATACCACTGCTATAAACCATTTTCATTAGAACTAGACTAATTTTAATCACACTGACATGGGTATTTGGAAGGGGGCGAAATTTCAGCGCTTGCCTACATCTCATGTCACAAAATTTGCATTCAATTTGCATTCAGAAGAATTGCTTTTTACATAACATACTTTGACTATGGGGTGAGAAAATGTGCAACTTCCAAGAAAATTGAGAAAATGTGAAATTTCATGTACAAAGTGAATGGAGAGCTGCTCGCATATGATGTCATCAGTGTTGCCAATTTGCAGAGCCGAGAGTAATTTACTAGAAAATGTAAATGAGTGTAATTTTCTTATTCTTTGACCGATTTTGCTCATTTCTTTTTTAAAATGCTGCTCAAATTTAACTCCTTTTATTGAAACAGAGAAACTTCTGGGTTGGACTTTGCCTTTCAGCTTTTATCAGCTGCTCTTCCAGCGGGCCCTGCATGTTATTACCCCCATTCGTATATGCCGAGCGGCTGGCTAGAAGGCAGAACGTCCCATTTTTTAAGTCTTTGGTATGACTCGGCCGGGGATCGAACCCACGATCTCCCGTTCATGAGGGGGACGCTCTATCAATTATTGAACCAACTTGCCCAGTCTTGATAATGCCCCCTAAAAAGTTTGTAGATTATTAAAATTCTTCGTATAGGCCCATATCGTCACTGATCGTTGAATTTAAATGAATTGAAATTCACATTTTATTTCCTTCTGATCAGTCATTAACATAATGTACGAAATAGCAATAAATCATACAGCATGTACGGAGAAGGTGGCGAACACCCGAGAAGCGAAGCTTGTGTTGGGGACGCCGAGAACAAAATGACAATACTAATAAAAACATGTAATGCATACACACAAAAACATTATTTGACGTTTGACGTCATAAGGAAACTTCATATTTTTGGTGTGAATCTCATCATGCCGAGTGCAATGGGACCTTGAACAAAGATGCAATCTTCTGTGCGATGACTCTATTTTCCCCCAATTTTGATAGAAAATGTCGCTCTTGCTACAGCATATCAAAATTCCTATCATTTTGATACATTTTAATGTCAATATCGTAATGATAATGCCAATGCAGGACGTGTAGTACTGCTGAAAAGGAAAAAGGTCAGAAGCAAGATGTTTTGTAATGAAGGCGTCCAGTGACTTCTTATTCTTGTAGCTTGGATCACACTCGCTTCTGAATAATCTGTTTAGTAGACATTATTTACTTAAGCTTTGATAGTCACAAATGAAAGTTAAGCTCATACCTTTATCATTTTGGTGTCTAAAACCTGCCCCAATTTGTAGCTGTACTGAGCATCCTTATTTTAAATAATTTTAAAATAAAATAGAATAACATGAAAAGAAGAGATATCATCGATTGAGCAGGAATTTTCGAGCTGTTTGTCGTGTTTATTTCCGTATCCAAATATCAGCTTCAAGGCCATGAACTTTAATTGTCGTTTTTGTAATCAAGAATATCGTCATCAAAGTTGTGAGCCTGATCGGTTAAGAGTGACAGTTTTGTCGGTTCGAGAGTTTGATCACTTTAAGGATTCTAGTTTAGACAACCGGGGCAAACAATTTTTGTTGAATTTCAACTCCTTCAGTGATGCCTCTTACAAGGAAACGTTAAATAGCTCAACACATTTCATTAATTATATTTTACAGGCCCCGGTAAAGGAATTGAAACTACAAAATGTGTCCAATATTATGTCTGTGATAAAACAATCAGGCTCTTGGGAATTAAAATACATAAGGCTTGAATGCCAGAACAAATACATCAGCCCATTTTTCAGTGTTGTTTACGTAACAGTGGTGCTGTATCGGCAAAACCCTTTTAATATAATGTCCTAATTGTATCTCAAAATACAGACAAAATGATTCATTGTAGCAAGTGAACGTCTGCAGGGGCTGCGAGAGGCTTTTGACAGAGGGGGACAGACACCCAAACAAGCAGGGTCCTTGGGCGGAGCCTCCTGAGGCCCAGGGGACTGTTTTCTGGTTTTGCAAGCCTGTGAACAATTTGCATATTAAGTTTTCACAATTAATAAGTTTTTTAAAGTTTGAATTTTATTTTTTTTTATTTTTAATTTAAACCAAAATAACAGGGGGCTACAGCCGCATGCAGCCCCCCTCCATTACTTCGCGGCCCTTTTCATAGCCATGCAGTCTTTTTCTAATTAGGACAGTAACTGTTGGTCGTTATATATCATGGTTGTAATGTTTAATTTTCATTCTCGGCTACCTATCATCAATGATTGGTGACAAAAGGTTTGCATACAATGCATTCAGTCATTACAGTATACAGGTATACCAGGACAGAGCAAACAATATTAATACGATGTGATTAATTGTTCAAGCCAGTGGCGGAGCAACGGTCTAGACGCCGAAATGGCACTGGCATCAGTTGGTGGGCGGGGAGGAGGGGGGCCCGTCTTACTAGGTTGATGGAATGAATGGGATCCTATCATTTTCTTTTTATGCACTCTTTCCGCTTATTTTTCTTCATTTTCTCTATCTATCATTTTATCATTTCCTTTCCTCACTTCCGATGGTGGTGGTGGTGGTGGGGGGGGGGGGGGGGTGGGGGCGAGTAAACTCCCCGTACCCCTGTATTTATACAACCTGTTCGTGCGTACCGTGTAATTACACACATACCATAAGTAGAGGTGCATAGGCACGGTTTCGTGGGATGAGGAGGGGGCTCAAGATTTTTGTCCAAGTTTCAAACTTTTTGTGAACGAATAGAGTGACGAAGCACAAAATTTGAAACACCTTAAATGCATTTTAATTACTGTAAGAAAAGAAATCTATTCGGCTATAGGTAAAAATCATATTGTTTGAAAAAGATATGTCAGCTATGAAAAGTTATTATGATATGGAGAGATATAGCCCCCCCCCCCAAAAAAAAAAAAAAAAAAAAAAATCTATAAACTTGAGAAAAATGGTTTCATTTTACTAAATGTTTCTAAGTGTAATTGTTTGTTTTAATCTGTGTATGTAAGTTTGCAAGGTCTCTTATCTTATACGTCGTGGTGCAGCCGAGATTTCTTTGCAATACACGTATGCTATAGACCAGTCTGACAATGCAAGAGGGCAGCAGACTGTTCGACAGTTCGACAAACTGCGGTGGGCGCTCCAACTTTTATAGTACACAAGTCAATAGCGCGTTATGTGCATTCGTTCGTTTTTTGTGTGTGTCTGTCTTGACCAATATATGCAATGAGAAATTATGGGAAGTTCAGGCCGCAGCTATGCGGTGCTCAAATGCCACAAGAACTGGAGAAAGTTTAAAAATTGGAAGCTAACTGAGTGCGAAATTCACTCGCTTTTGACTCACGAAGCCTGTTTGTGTGAAAAGCCGTACTCCCTACACAGGTTTCCGTAAGCAATGTGAAGGAATTCGTCGCCAGTGGGTAAAAACATCAACAGAAAGGACTTTGAAGTCAAGAAACATTATCATTATGTACTTTGGCGTAAAATTTAAGGAGTGAAAACATGACTTTGTAAACAGGGTAAGATTGAGGGCTCCCGTTTACTACGGCTTCCATGCTGCAATCGAACTTTTACTGACAAAACTAAGTTGAAAAACCATCGAAAGTACAAAATGGATCATACCTTCATCTGTCAGATATGGCCATTGTCTTACCTCATCTACCCATGTATCCATGCTTTATTTTATTGATCTAGAATAAAGTAAATGGAACAATATCAGGGCATATCTCGTATCTTACATTCATTTCGTATACAGAGCCAATCGCGGTCAGTGCGCTTGCCCACCGCAGCAATGGCGTCGCCGATAGAGGGCCAAATACATAAGCCGGAGGTGAAATTGGCCTATATTTCATGGTTTGAATATTTTATAAGACGATTTAGTGTATACTATATATATTAATCTTTTCTGAAAATGATTGTGTTTATAGTCAATAAAGAAACCCCGTGGAAGGTTAAATTGTAGAAAAGAAAAAAAAAATGAAACTGAAAAAAAGAAAAAATCTACAGTATAGTAAAACGTTTATGCACAAAGGCTTTTATTATTAAGTTCGTCGTAAAAAATATCCTCCATAAAGACTTCGACGAGATCAACATTTTAGCATAATTTGAGGTGACTATTGCCACAATGTGTAGAGTACAGTTCGGGGAAGGGGGGGCGCGGGCACTGTGAATTGGTCTATTCGCCCTATACTCAATGAGTAGATCGGGTCACGAAATGGTTTAAAAAAGCAACCTTTTTAAAAAGTCTTTGAGATATATAATTTGCCCGATGAGTCAGTTCATGTAACCTGCATTAACTTGAATACATTCTTTGTACTGTGAAATAGTCTACTTGGTACAAAGAATACGCGGGTGGGGGGGGGGGGGGAATTCATTCAGTGAGTAAGACAAAATATAGATCTAAAATGGAAATGATATACATTCCAACTTAAAATGAAATCTTCATTCAATTTACATAAGCGAGATGATACATGAAATTATTTTTTAAAAACAAAAAACAAAAACAAAAAACAAAAACAAAAACAAAAAACAAATACAATTATTCTGTTGACTTAAAAGGCTAAAACTGAATTCAGTCAGCATTCATTTCAATAAAATATTGACAGAATCTGACTGAATTAAAAAATGAATTTAAACAAAACTATCTGAGCTGAAAGCGTACAGCATGTCATGATAATTATATCCCCGCAGACCATATTAATTGGCCTAATATACAAACACTAAACAGCTTGATGATTAGAAAGACCCTTTTTTATTAGACCCTCATCTACCCTCACCCCCCCCCCACACCCACACACACAAAATATCTTGAATAAAGGACAAACATAATTATATTTTTCATTGTGTTATATTGTGTTATTAAAGGTAACGATTAAAGAATGAATGATAGTGTTATCGTACCTCATTAGTTGGTGAAGATGAATTACTAAGAGGTGGTAAACTTGCTCCCTTTTCTCCTCTATCTCTACTGGTCTGCATAGGTGCTGTAGCAGCAGTAGTAGGGGGTCCAGCAACCCTTCCTACCAATTTACGACCACAGGATGGACAAGCAACACGTTGACTTGCTAAACCTTGGCTAAATGGTGTCTGACACGATGCACATATCTGCCCTGCCATAGAAACAGCCATATCCTCTCTCAACGCCGCATCATCCTACATCTTATTTCACGATCAGTCATATTCTCATATTTCAATGATGTGAGTCTATATTCCTTGAGATATGATCAGTAAGAGTGCATTATTATTGCGCAGATGATAACACTGCATCACCCTTGTTCTTCCTTGTACACAGTGATCCGCCGATCAATCAATATCGGCTCCCATTTTATACAACAATACTCTTCTTTCAGTACGCCCCCTTTTACGTGTGGACAAAGGTTGATATATTGATTAATTCCCAAGCTCTTTGGTCTCGCTGTTACCAAGGAGATTGTCAACCATTCTCTCTCTCTCTCTCTCTCGTCATACTGTATGGAGAGGCAAACTAGTCGCTGACGATGCGATCGTAGCAATTAATATTTGAAGTCTGAGAGAGTTTACAGATTGCCCGTCAAGGGCGCCATATTTCTACCACCATGAGTTGGTAATATCGCATAGAGTATTATGAGATGCCGTCTTGTGATTATTTTATAACACCCATACTGCATGGAGGGGGGGGGGGGGGACACTCTACTGGATCACTAGATGTACGTATGATATATGACATTTCCATTGACAATATACTATAACTTCCAATCGACAATTATTAAGATGCAACTAGTGTCAAGATGAGCTTTGCACACTGTAAGGTTGAATACTGTAAATCCCAATTTTGAGCAGGTTAAATCAAGTCAAATCAAATCAAATCAAATCCATAATTTCGGATTATCATCTATGTACAACAGAAAGAAATTTGACAAACGAATCGTTGAAATGGACGAACAAAAAAAAGGCAAAAGCACACAATGCTGTAAAACACAATCCATTATTAAGTTTAATCATCTACACGTGTGCCTTCTGCCATACTATTTAAATACAAAATAGAACAAAAAAGATCTGATTATCATGTCTTTTAGTTGTCCTATTATCTGATCAAAACCATATCTGTAAATATTGCTTGTATAGCTGTTGCTCCGACCCGTTCTCCAATGTCATGTTTGAGTGGTATACCATATTAATTAAACTGTTATCGTTTGAATTCATGTGTAACCAGAAAACATTCATCAATTTAAGATTTGAAACTTTAATGGTAGTGTCCTAATTCCGAAAAACGGCATTCAACACTGTTCAAACATCTCCTCTGTTGAGTTAGCTCAAGTATATTCTTTGAAATACTTTATATGCATCTTCTTAGATGTGACAAAGATATATCTTTCCTCCTTTCCAATCTTCAGTATATCCATTATTCAAATCTCAGAGCAGTACAGCCTAAATTGTATGATACAGCTATCAAATATCTTTAAATGGGGTCCTAGCAATAGACGATCACTTGCTATTAGGTGCTTCTTGTAGCCTTTTGGGCATTGGTCGTCAAGTTATTTACTCATGTGAAAAGGTGCCAGAGGGTTTTTAAAAAAGTCCCAGATATCTATATTCTGGAGCTATGCAATTTCTTAATGGTCGTACAACCATTGTCATCATTTTTATAGACTTTCACTTCGTAGAAATAACAGGCCTTGAAATTGCGCGCATCATTAATTTATTCCAAAAACCATTGTGCTCCACTTCTGCCGTTCAATCTCTCGCATTTGGGCATTATTGAGTTATAAAATATCAATAACGCTGGGAAACAAGAAAATGTGAAATTTAAGCGCATTTTCAAATGACGGTTCGTAAATTGATCGCTTTATAAGAGCTTCACAAGGACACTGTCACCTAGGCTTTTAATACAGTGTTTCTCTCTTCATTATATTAATGAATTCATTACAATATGGATATGGAGGGGGTATAGGGGAATAATCCACAGGCACTGCTGCTTCCTGGCTCAAAGATGGGACGTGATTATATACTCCATGGTTTTGAGATTATGTACATAAACGCTGTTTTTAAGATTTATATTCTCTTACAATTAAGTATACACATCAAAAAGCACATCGACGGGAATAAATCTTGTATATTCTAATTATTTTGGTGTTCACTTTGTAATGGCAATTCAAAACACTTTCATCGCAAATTTACAAATCTTTGTCACAAGAGTAAATGAGGTGAGGACAAGCTGCGCTGAGCGGAAAGTTACATTATAAGTCTGGTTGGTTGGTTCTTCGTATGATGGCGCTCCTCAATCTCTTCAGACAGAGCCCTTTATTACAGAGTTTGGCCAACTCGGCTCCAGTAGGGCACAACATTGCGTGTATTGCTTTGTTAGGCAAGCACAATACAAAAGAAGTTGCTACATTTTGTAACCTACTGAAACCGAGTTGGCCAAACTCTGTAATAAAGGGCTCTGTCTTCAGATTAGCGACTTTGGATAAAGATGTTAATAGTGGTCATCATTATTATCATGATTATGGTAAAATGTTAGTATTCATCTCCTCAGTTAGACAGCTGTCAGTCATGATTTGACTATTCGTAATTATTCGCTATAATATCAAGATACACAATCAATCAATCGGTGGGAAAAAGAACAGAAAGAAAGACAAGGCATTAGCGATATTGTGTCTCGCCCACTTTATAACTAGAAATATCGCGATCTCCGTTGCCATGCAACAGAATTGTATTCAAAGCTCATTGTAAAATATCTGCCATAGAATGCAACATCCCATAAAATTTGAGAAGGGCTATTTCATGAAATGCTACTACCTTTCACCTGCTTCCCCTGCACCTACTCCCACCCCCTTTTGATATGAGTAACATTATTGCATTGATATTTTACATGTGTGAAGGTAAAATGTCTTTGTGGTTGACCTCCGACGACACCATAACGTGCAGATCCCCTTAGTACATCTACAACCCAACTTTGGTTGAAAAGTGAGAGACAGTTGCAAAGTTATCTGTCATAAGAGAGTCTTGCAGGTAAACTTTAACATTTGACCTGAAATGACCTTTGACCTTACCATGTGACCTCCAAAGGCATCATAACATGAATGTACTCCAAGTGCATCTATCACCCAAGTTTGGTTGCCATTGCAGCTACAGTTGCCAAGTTTATATGCATCATAAGAGAGTCTTGCAGGTAAACTTTAACATTTGTGACGGACGGACGATGGACGGACGGACGCCATTTGGATCCCTTAAGCCCAGCGCACACCTTACGATCCGACTGGCTCACGACTGGTCCACGACTGGCCTCGACACCGCACATCTTGCGATTCCAGACCCATCCGACTACTCTGTCTGCGACTTGCGCATGCGCTCTTTTTGCATGCCTGACGTCATATCAATACTGCTGTCTGATTGGCTGGAAGATGGATTAAGCCTGCGATCTCTTGCGATCCAGTCGTGAAGATTCGACTTGTCAAATCCTTCCGACTGGCCTTCCGACTGGCCCCTGACTGGTCTACGACTCACGACTGACCAGAACTGTGACGTCACATCTCCTCTCATTCAGTCGTGGACCAGTCGTGAGCCAGTCGGATCGTTAGGTGTGCGCTGGGCTTTAGTCTCGCCTTCACCTCTGGTGGGCGAGACAAAAAGGGGAGTTAACTGCAATTGCTCATTGAAAAGCCGCAAATAATCAGGTTTTTTCAACAAATATAATTGGTATTTGTCATAGGTATTTGTTGTGACGATGAAGTTAAGAGGCCGCTATTCGTCGAAAGCTTTTTTGTTTTCTGACCAAGGGAACATATCAGCGAAAATGAAGACAGAATTAACAGTGGGTGAGGAAGAGTGACGCATTATCGTCTTTGAATTTTAAACGGCCAGTACAGGAACTTCATGCCAGAAAACGACATGGCAAGTGCCTGAATACAAGAATACTGGTGCTTCATAATTTCAACTTCCTCTTCAATTCTTGGTCTAACTCTCCTCCTCCTTGCCTCTTCATTTTTCCATCGCTCCCTCGTTCTTCTTCTTCAAAATTCCAGATAGAGCATAGGTTATGTAGTTATCTTCATAATTCGATATACCAACATCAATCATGTACTCCTGTAATTATACAGATTGAAATTTTAATTAGTTGTACATAGAACATGTTTCTTATAGGCTATGAGGCTGCATCGAAATAGTCACCCCATTTGACCTCTTAAAGTTACTTAGACCATCCTTCTCATTCACAAAATACTTGTCAGACTGAACATAGCCACCGGGGTAGCCCCCAGGGCCTCCCGAAAGGGCCCCAAAGTCGGGTTGATTTCACCTCATCTAACATATGCACACAATTTTGTCAGGAGGAAGTTGTATAACATATACATTACCAAAACACAACTGACAAAATTTTTCCATCGGGATGGGTTGTCAGATGGCCCTTAAAAATGAAGAAAAAAGGCCCGTGTACCAAAGTTTATCAGAAGGAAGAGGTATAGCTATACATTCCAAAAATATAAAAACTGACCAGTATTTCCTTCAGGAAGGGGGTCTAACACTTCCCAGAAAAAATACCAAAGTGCCCTTCAACTTAATCCCCCACTTTCTATTATTACCTGTGTCCCCTCCCCCCCCCCCCCCCCCCCCCCCCCGTCTCTCTCTCTCTCTCTCTCTCTCTCTCTCTACTCATGTTACAAAACAAATGTAAAATACTGGAGGATAGGTATACATTTTTACAAATCAATTTTTATTTTTCTCCCACTGATGTTGTCTACAAAATCCCCAACATTATACCCTACCAGTGCATTTGATTCACAATCCTAGTTAATTCTTCTCAACATACAACACAACTTACTAGAACATCTATACATTCAACACAGTGCTTCATTTGGCATTTACAAATTGTTGAGTAACATTCTAAATAATCTCAACATACCATAGTCAATGAGAATATTCAATCATTTACACACAAACAAACATGCATTATCTCTATACATGTATATGTATATGGTTATTTCTTACAATGTGTCTACTTTAAACTACTATGGAAAAGAAAAAAATAATAAAACAAACATAAAAATTGGTAACTAAGAGCCTTCTATAAAGGAAAACTAGTCACTATCAAGTGCATGATATTTACATCCCTTTGTTCACATTCTTTTTTTTACTTATGTTTTTTTTTCTTCAACAGATTACTATCATACTTGGTTGGTTAGTTTTTACATTAATTCTTATGAATTCTCTTTCAAGCTGGATCATTTAAAACAAGATAAAACCATATGAATTGACAGTAATTTGCTGTTTGTGTATCATACACACACACACATATTATTAAATATCATAATACAACATGACAAACACACAATGGTGCACCTTAATAAGAACACTTGAAATTTTGCTGCAATTTACATTATAAAACAGGATGATCATACTTAACTTATATCTTTACTTTGACATTGATTACCAGTAAGCTGCAGCAATGTCTATTTCTTAAAAGAACAATTACTTCATCTTAGTATTTCAAAGAAAATCATTTCCACTCTTAGAAGGTGATATACTTACTATACTACATGAATTCTGTGTAAACATGATATTAGCAATACATACTTAATGTTCCAGCTTCTTACCCACATTTAATACCTGCAAGTATTCATCACAGGGGGCCTAACTTACCCTATACATGCAAGCTTGTTTTACACAATAACCTCAGGGTCAACTACTGGCAGACTAAATCTAATATAACTCATGACAGTACTAAACTAATTCAAGAAATAATTCAATATGGGATTAAACTAGAGCAAGGCACAAAAGGAGGAATCCTGAGATGGTGTTATTCTGGGCATAGAAAACAGATGATGAAGTGAGCTGATTAGTCTATTGGTACATACATACAATCTGATAGTTAGTCTGAGCCATATGATCATTTATAGCAAACGGATGATGAAGTGAGCGGATTAGTCTATTGGTACATACACAGAAGCTGAAAGTTAGTCTGAGCCATATGATCATTTGTAGCAAACAGATGATGAACTGTCTATTGGTACATACATACAATCTGATAGTTAGTCTGAGCCATATGATCATTTATAGCAAACAGATGATGAAGTGAGCGGATTAGTCTATTGGTACATACATACAATCTGATAGTTAGTCTGAGCCATATGATCATTTATAGCAAACAGATGATGAAGTGAGCGGATTAGTCTATTGGTACATACATACAATCTGATAGTTAGTCTGAGCCATATGATCATTTATAGCAAACAGATGATGAAGTGAGCTGATTAGTATCTAGGTACATACATACAATCTGATAGTTAGTCTGAGCCATATGATCATTTATAGCAAACAGATGATGAAGTGAGCTGATTAGTATCTAGGTACATACATACAATCTGATAGTTAGTCTGAGCCATATGATCATTTGTAGCAAACAGATGATGAACTGTCTATTGGTACATACATACAATCTGATAGTTAGTCTGAGCCATATGATCATTTATAGCAAACAGATGATGAAGTGAGCGGATTAGTCTATTGGTACATACACAGAAGCTGAAAGTTAGTCTGAGCCATATGATCATTTGTAGCAAACAGATGTTGAACTGAGCTGATCTATAAAGTAATGTCTCTTGCTACATACACAGATTCTGATAGTTAGATGGATCGTTCCCAGGTAACAGTTCTAAATATACAAAGAAAACATTAATTTCCTGTAAATACTGCAAGCCTATGAGCTTTGTGACATGAAAGAAGTACTGCTCTGAAGAATGTTAAAATTTCAATTCAATATGGATGTATACAATTTAAGAACAGCTTGCAAAAGCAAAATACAGAGAACATAATGTATACATTACAACATTGCAGACTACCTAGCATGCTACCATTGATATTGAAACATAGTTCACACAACATGCTGAAAACCATCTGAGCACCCCCCCCCCCCCCTCCTCCCACCAACCAGGAATCATAAGCCGCCATACCAGTAAGCATAGCATGACTTACATTCCTATATCTCATTAGACACAAATAAGTGAGTACACACAGGGGTATACAGTGCATGCACCTAATTCTCTTCATCCCAAGCCTACTTGCCAT
This sequence comes from Echinometra lucunter, assembly GCA_029962745.1. NCBI lineage: Eukaryota > Metazoa > Echinodermata > Echinoidea > Camarodonta > Echinometridae > Echinometra > Echinometra lucunter. Next base: position 252,042 of record CM057159.1, read on the forward strand.
TCATTCACATGTGAAGTGGGTTGCACTTTGATGTGGTGGTTAACTGAATCATGTCTGAAGAAAGCTTCACTGAACTTTTGATGAGTCTTCATACCCTTGCTATGCATTACTTCACATTCAAACAATTTAGTATTAGGTGCTCCCATCATGAAAGGGTTATCATCATCTTTGTATGATACTGCTTAAGAAAGAAAAAATACTCAATGTGGATAAAATGTGATTGTCAATTTATTCCCATAAATGTAAACATGTTGTAAATCTCTTAGGTGGTCATGTGACCTGAATAGAATGCTATTAACTAGATCCTACCTATCACTTACTGACATTCATTCCAATGAATGTAACCATGTTTGAAATCTCTTAGCTGGTCATGTGACCTGAATAGAATGCTATTAACTAGATCCTACCTATCACTTACTGACATTCATTCCAATGAATGTAACCATGTTTGAAATCTCTTAGGTGGTCATGTGACCTGAATAGAATGCTATTAACTAGATCCTACCTATCCCTTACTGACATTCATTCCACTGAATGTAACCATGTTTGAAATCTCTAGCTGGTCACGTGACCTGAATAGAATGCTATTAACTAGATCCTACCTATCACTTACTGACATTCATTCCAATGAATGTAACCATGTTTGAAATCTCTTAGCTGGTCATGTGACCTGAATAGAATGCTATTAACTAGATCCTACCTATCCCTTACTGACATTCATTCCAATGAATGTAACATGTTGAAATCTCTTAGCTGGTCATGTGACCTGAATAGAATGCTACTAACTAGATCCTACCTATCCCTTACTGACATTCATTCCAATGAATGTAACCATGTTTGAAATCTCTTAGCTGGTCATGTGACCTGAATAGAATGCTACTAACTAGATCCTACCTATCCCTTACTGACATTCATTCCAATAATGTAACCATGTTTGAAATCTCTTAGCTGGTCACGTGACCTGAATAGAATGCTATTAACTAGATCCTACCCTATCCCTTACTGACATTCTTTCCAATGAATGTACCATGTTTGAAATCTCTTAGCTGGTCATGTGACCCTGAATAGAATGCTATTAACTAGATCCTACCTATCACTTACTAACATTCATTCCAATGAATGTAACCATGTTTGAAATCTCTTAGCTGGTCATGTGACCTGAATAGAATGCGATTAACTAGATCCCTAACCTATCCACTTACTAACATTCATTCCAATGAAGTAACCATGTTTGAAATTCTTAGCTGGTCATGTGACCTGAATAGAATGCTAATAACTAGATCCTACCTATCACTTACTAACATTCATCCAAGAATGTAACCATGTTTGAACTCCTTAGCTGGGTCACTGACCTGAATAGAATGCTATTAACTAGATCTACCGATCCCTTTTTGACCTGAAACAAGTTAACTTACATTGTTCATAGGCTCACTATTAACATACATATAATCATCAACACCCAACATAATTGCTCCACTGACAACTCTCTGTATCAATGACTATACAGTAAAATTTCTCATCTTGTATCATTCATAATCATTTGAATGCCAGCAATAAATCATTGTCTGTATGGTCCAGTGCTATCAACTCTTTCACTGACGGTATGCGTTTTTTTTTTAGGCAAGTTAAAGACTTGTAACTCATATATGATCACCATACTACCTTAATATCATACTCAGTGACCTAGGCGGTAGGATTAGTATGGCATATGTGATCAGTTTAAAGCAGTGGAAATTCCTGAAACATGCATCAAGAAATACTGGATTATAGAATATCACTCCATGTATAAGGAGATTGATGTCATGGGAAATACAGCATATAACATATATATTTACCATTCAACTTCCATGCCGTATAGCAAAGTTCAGGTGATAAGGTAAGTCTCTATATTCAAACATTCTATGCCACATGGATATATGTTTCAGTGTGGAAATTTAGATGGTCTGCAATATAATCCCTAAACATAAATAAAAAATCCATTTCAGTATAAATATCATGATGCAGACATTCTTGACTGTGATTGACAAGGGAGTGATGTCAACATTACACTGACCAATCAGAGTAATCTACATATATCATCAGTCTGCTTTCATATTGCTATTATTTCATAGGGTCATCTAGGTTTTTAACTCTACAGAATGCTTATACCTCTAATGGATTCCAATCAAAGTTGAGGTATATATTGCAAATATTTTCTCAGAGAAGCCAGTAATTTTGTTCTTCTCAAATAATTTTATTAATATAACCATATAATCTATCGTATTTTTGTATTTTACGCCTTGTATTTACAGAAAAATCCAAAATACCCTTTGTCAACAGACGTTCCATGCACTTTTCCTACTCATTCCTCTTTCTGTACATAGTACAGTCATTCATTTGATACTATGTAACAGAGCAATACCTTTCCATATCTCACTTCTATCAAGTCCTCATAGTGTGACTTGTCATATATTACATCTGTTTGATAATCTCTTTTATTCATTGATAACCTGGTTGTATGTATCCTGCTTGTGTTGAGTTAGGATAACCTGCTGATGCTCCTCCTTGTTGTTGCATCATATAACCACCTTGTCCTCCTCCGCCTCCTCCTCCATTATAACCTCCCATGTATCCACTTGCATCATTACACCAGGGTTCCTGAAACACAAATATCATCAAGTTATAAGCTCCTCCATTATAACCTCCCATGTATCCCATTAAACCAGGGTTCCTGAAAACCAATATCATTAAATCATTAAACTCATCACACGATATTTATTCAAACAAGATAAATGCATCTGCATCTCCTACACAGCCCTGACTTTATTGTTAACTTTATGCCTGCTCAAATTTTTCTTGAATTACTGTGATGACCAGAAATAAAAAACCCTATAACTACATGTTGTTTGACCTCCGTGACCTTTCAACTTTGACCACTGTACCCCCAAATCAAATCAGATTGGTCTTCCTATGGTGATGTATACTAGCTTGAAGTTCATACTTTAAATAGTTGTGAGATTTATAAGGCTAAAACCCGATATTTCAGAAATGACCTCTGCAACTTTTGATCTTTCACCTGTATACCCCCAAATCTACTCAGATCATCTTCCTGTGGTAATGCATGATAGCACCAAGTTTGAAGTTCATAACTCAAGTGGTTAATAATACATTAACAATGCTAAAACCTCTAACTGGAAATTGGCTTCTGTGACATTTGACTTTTGACCTTTATCGATTCATTTTCTCTTCTATGAGATTATGGGTGTGTAAAATAAAGAGATACAATCAATCTTACAATCAATTGTATCTCTTCAGTACATGGTTTGCCATAGACTTACGATTTATATCAATCGTAAGATTGATTGTATGTTTTATGTTACACCCCCCAAATCTGATACAAATGTTAGGTCCTTTTCTGTATACACTGTAGTATGTTTGAATGTAATATTGTTTAAGGGAGTAATCTTGGTTAGCATTATGCTATTATGTTAGTTCCTTTCACCAGCCTATGTACTGTATCTCTGTTTGTTGTATGCATTTGAAATTGGTAATAAGTGATTATATATCAATAATATATTAACATATCAATATAAATAATATATCAATAAATATACCCTAAAATATTCAAATCTTCTTTCTATGGTGATATGGGATACTGGTGACAATTGTTAGGTTACAGTTTGAGATGAACCTTAGTTCAAGGTAAAGCTTAGGGTTATGACTATAGACATATTAATTAATGTACTAGACACAAAAAGCAGCATGCGTGGATATCATTTCGTGAATGGGATTAGCCCCGCCTTTTTCGGATCATTTGAAGGGGCGATAAGCACCCATTATCGCCATGATATTGATAACACTATTGCATTATTCATATTGCGTGTATCAGTTTTATTGCGACACTTTGATTTAATGTACATTGTGGTGAGTTTTGTGCATTATTGCACATGCGGTAAGCTGATGGGCTTAATGTTTCATAACGCATACAAACAAGTGCTACTAGTTGGAAGCATCTTACAAAATGAATTATTCATTTTTGATCATGAATATTGA
>CM057159.1:256573-287133 GCA_029962745.1 Echinometra lucunter
ATAGAAAATGTCGCTCTTGCTTCAGCATATCAAAATTCCTATCATTGAGATACATTTTAATGTCAATATCGTAATGATAATGCCAGTGTAGGATAACTGCTGAAAAGGAAAAAGGTCAGAAGCAAGATGTTTTGTAATGAAGGCGTCCAGTGACTTCTTATTCTTGTAGCTTGGATCACACTCGCTTCTGAATAATCTGTTTAGTAGACATTGTTTACTTAAGCTTTGATAGTCACAAATGAAAGTTAAGCTCATACCTGTAACCTTTATAATTTTTGGTGTCTAAAACCTGCCCCAATTTGTAGCTGTACTGAGCATCCTTATTTTAAATAATTTTAACAAATGGGTCATTATTACAAAATAAAATAGAATAACACATGAAAAGAAGAGATATCATCGATCGAGCAGGAATTTTCGAGCTGTTTGTCGTGTTTATCTCGGTATCCAAATATCAGCTTCAAGGCCATGAACTTTAATTGTCATTTTTGTCATCAAGAATATCGTCATCAAAGTTGTGAGCCTGATCGGTTAAGAGTGACAGTTTTGTCGGTTCGTGAGTTTGATCACTTCAAGGATTCTAGTGTAGACAACCGGGGCAAACAATTTTTGTTGAATTTCAACTCCTTCAGTGATGCCTCTTACAATGAAACGTTAAATAGCTCAACACATTTCATTACTTATATTTTACAGGCCCCAGTAAAGGAATTCAAACTACAAAACGTGTCAAATATTATGTCTGTGACAAAACAAACAGGCTCTTGGGAATCAAAATACATAAGGCTTGAATGCCAGAACAAATATACCAGCCCATTTTTCAGTGTTGTTTGTGTAGCAGTGGTGCTGTATCGGCAAAATCCTTTTAATATAATGTCCTAATTGTATCTCAAAATACGGACAAAATGATTCATAGTAGCAAGTGAATGTCTGCAGGGGCTGCGAGAGGCTTTAGACAGAGGGGGACAGACACCCAAACAAGCAGGGTCCAGGGGCGGAGCCTCCTGAGGCCCGGGGGATTGTTTTCTGGTTTTGCAAGCCTGTGAACAATTTGCATACTAAGTTTTCACAATTAATAAGTCTTTTAAAGTTTGAATTTTATTTTTTTAATTTTTAATTTAAACCAAAATAATAGGGGGTTACAGCCGCATGCAGCCCCCCCCCCCTCCATCACTTCACGGCCCTTGTCATAGCTGCAGTATTTTTCTAATTAGGGCAGTAACTGTTGGTCGTTATTTATCATGGTTGTAATGTTTAATTTTCACTCTAGGCTACCTATCATCCATGGTTGGTGACAAAAGGTTTGCATACAATGCATTCAGTCATTACAGTATACAGGTATACCACGACAGAGCAAACAATATTAATACGATGTGATTAATTGTTCAAGCCAGTGGCGGAGCAACGATCTAGACGCCGAAATGGCACTGGTATCAGTTAGTGGGCGGGGGGGGGGGGGGGGAGAGGAGGGGGACCCGTCTTACTAGGTTGATGGAATGAATGAATGGGATCCTATCATTTTCTTTTTATGCACTCTTTCCGCTTATTTGTCTTCATTTTCTCTATCTATCATTTTATCGTTTCCTTTCTTCACTTCCGATGGTGGTGGGGGGGGGGGGGGGGGGGGGGAGTAAACTCCCGTACCCCTGTAGCTATACAACCTGTTCGTGCGTACCGTGTAATTACACACATACCATAAGTAGAGGTCCATAGGCACGGTTTCGTGGGATGAGGAGGGGGCTCAAGATTTTTGTCCAAGTTTCAAACTTTTTGTGAACGAATAGAGTGACGAAGCACAAAATTTGAAACACCTTAAATGCATTTTAATTACTGTAAGAAAAGAAATCTATTCTGCTATAGGTAAAAATCATATTGTTTGAAAAAGATATGTCAGCTATGAAAAGTTATTATGATATGGAGAGATATAGCCCCCCCCCCAAAAAAAAAAAAAATCTATAAATTTGAGAAAAATGGTTTCATTTTACTAAATGTTTCTAAGTGTAATTGTTTGTTTTAATCTCTGTATGTAAGTTTGCAAGGTCTCCTATCTTATACGTCGTGGTGCAGCCGAGATTTCTTTGCAATACACGTATGCTATAGACCAGTCCGACAACGCAAGAGGGCAGCAGACTGTTCGACACAGTTCGACATACTGCGGTGGGCGCTCCAACTTTTATAGTACACAAGTCAATAGCGCGTTATGTGCATTCGTTCGTTTTTTGTGTGTGTCTATTTTGAACAATATATGCAATGAGAAATTATGGGAAGTTCAGGCCGCAGCTATTCGGTGCTCAAATGCCACAAGAACTGGAGAAAGTTTAAAAATTGGAAGCTTACTGAGTGCGAAATTCACTCGCTTTTGACTCACGAAGCCTGTTTGTGTGAGAAGCCGTACTCCCTACACAGGTTTCCGTAAGCAATGTGAAGGAATTCGTCGCCAGTGGGTAAAAACATCAACAGAAAGGACTTTGAAGTCAAGAAACATTATCATTATGTACTTTGGCGTAAAATTTAATGAGTGAAAACATGACTTTGTAAACAGGGTAAGATTGAGGGCTCCCGTTCACTACGGCTTCCATGCTGCAATCGAACTTTTACTGACAAAACTAAGTTGAAAACCATCGAAAGTACAAAATGGATCATACCTTCATCTGTCAGATATGTCTATTGTCTTACCTCATCTACCCATGTATCCATGCTTTATTTTATTGATCTAGAATAAAGTAAATGGAACAATATCAGGGCATATCTCGTATTCATTTTGTATACAGAGCCAATCGCGGTCAGTGTGCTTACCCACCGCAGCAATGGCGTCGCCGATAGAGGGCCAAATACATAAACCGGAGGTGAAATATTTTATGGTTTGAATATTTCATAATACGATTTAGTGTATACTATACATATATTAATCTTTTGTGAAAATGATTGTGTTTATAGTCAATAAAAGAACCCTGTGAAAGGTTAAATTGTAGAAAGAAAAAAAAATGAAACTGAAAAAAAAGAAAAAATCTACAGTATAGTAAAACATTTATGCATAAAGGCTTTTTATTAAGTTCGTCGTAAAAAATATCCTCCATAAAGACTTCGACGAGATCAACATTTTACCATAATTTGAGGTGACTATTGCCACAATGTGTAGAGTACAGTTCGGGGGAGGGGGGGGGGGGGGGCGGGCACTGTGAATTGGTCTATTCGCCCTATACTCAATGAGTAGATCGGGTCACGAAATGGTTTTAAAAACAACTTTTTTTAAGTCTTTGAGATATATAATTTGCCCGACGAGTCAGTTCATGTAACCTGCATTAACTTTAATACATTCTCTGTATTGTGAAATAGTCTACTTGATACAAAGAATACGCGGGTGGGGGGGGGGGGGGGGGGGAGTATTCATTCAGTGAGTAAGACAAAATATAGATCTAAAATGGAAATGATATACATTCCAACTTAAAATGAAATCTTCATTCAATTTACATAATCGAGATGATACATGAAATTATTTTTTAAAAACAAAAAACAAAAACAAAAAACAAAAACAAAAAACAAAAACAAAAACAAAAAACAAATACAATTATTCTGTTGACTTATAAGGTTAAAATTGAATTCAGTCAGCATTAATTTCAAGAAAATATTGACAGAATCTAACAATTATATGAATTCAAAAATGAATTTAAACAAACTATCTGAGCTGAAAGCGTACAGCATTTCATAATAATTATATCCCCGCAGACCATATTAATTGGCCTAATATACAAACACTAAACAGCTTGATGATTAGAAAGGCCCTTTTTTTATTGGACCCTCATCTACCCTCACCCCCCCCCCACCCACACACACAAAATATCTTGAATAAAGAACAAACATAATTATATTTTTCATTGTGTTATATTGCGTTATTAAAGGATTAAAGAATGAATGATAGTGTTATCGTACCTCATTAGTTGGTGAAGATGAATTACTAAGAGGTGGTAAACTTGCTCCCTTTTCTCCTCTATCTCTACTGGTCTGCATAGGTGCTGTAGCAGCAGTAGTAGGGGGTCCAGCAACCCTTCCTACCAATTTACGACCACAGGATGGACAAGCAACACGTTGACTTGCTAAACCTTGGCTAAATGGTGTCTGACACGATGCACATATCTGCCCTGCCATAGAAACAGCCATATCCTCTCTCAACGCCGCATCATCCTACATCTTATTTCACGATCAGTCATATTCTCATATTTCAATGATGTGAGTCTATATTCCTTGAGATATGATCAGTAAGAGTGCATTATTATTGCGCAGATGATAACACTGCATCACCCTTGTTCTTCCTTGTACACACTGATCCGCCGATCAATCAATATCGGCTCCCATTTTATACAACAATACTCTTCTTTCAGTACGCCCCCTTTTACGTGTGGACAAAGGTTGATATATTGATTAATTCCCAAGCTCTTTGGTCTCGCTGTTACCAAGGAGATTGTCAACCATTCTCTCTCTCTCTCTCGTCATACTGTATGGAGAGGCAAACTAGTCGCTGACGATGCGATCGTAGCAATTAATATTTGAAGTCTGAGAGAGTTTACAGATTGCCCGTCAAGAGCGCCATATTTCTACCACCATGAGTTGTTAATATCGCATAGAGCATTATGAGATGCCGTCTTGTGAATATTTTATAACACCCATACTGCATGGAGGGGGGGGGGGGGGGGGGACACTCTACTGGATCACTAGATGTACGTATGATATATGACATTTCCATTGACAATATACTATAACTTCCAATCGACAATTATTAAGATGCAACTAGTGTCAAGATGAGCTTTGCACACTGTAAGGTTGAATACTGTAGTTCCCAATTTTGAACAGGTTAAATCAAGTCAAATCAAATCAAATCAAATCAAATCAAATCAAATCAAATCCATAATTTAGGATTATCATCTATGTACAACAGAAAGAAATTTGACAAATGAATCGTTGAAATGGACGAACAAAAAAAGGCAAAAGCACACAATGCTGTAAAACATAATCCATTAAGTTTAATCATCTACACGTGTGCTTTCTGCCATATTATTTAAATACAAAATAGAACAAAAAAGATCTGATTATCATGTCTTTTTGTTGTCCTATTATCTGATCAAAACCATATCTTTAAAAATTGCTTGTATAGCTGTTGCTCCGACCCGTTCTCTAATGTCATGTTTGAGTGGTATACCATATTAATTGGACTATTATCGTTTGAATTCATGTGTAACCAGAAAACATTCATCAATTTAAGATTTGAAACTTTAATGGTAGTGTCCTAATTCCGAAAAACGGCATTCAACACTGTTCAAACATCTCCTCTGTTGAGTAAGCTCAAGTATATTCTTTGAAATACTTTACATGCATCTTCTTAGATGTGACAAAGATATATCTTTCCTCCTTTCCAATCTTCAATATATCCATTATTCAAATCTCAGAGCAGTACAACCTAAATTGTATGCTACAGCTATCAAATATCTCTAAATGGGGTACTAGCAATAGACGATCACTTGCCATTAGGTGCTTCTTGTAGCCTTTTGGGCATTGGTCGTCAAGTTATTTACTCATGTGAAAAGGTGCCAGAGGGTTTTAAAAAAAGTCCCAGATATCTATATTCTGGAGCTATGCAAATTCTTAATGGTGGTACAACCACTGTCATCATTTTTATAGACTTTCACTTTTTAGAAATGACAGGCTTAGAAATTGTGCGCATCAGTAATTCATTCCAAACACCATTGTGCTCCACTTCTGCCGTTCAATCTCTCGCACTTGGGCATTATTGAGTTATGAAATACCATTATACCAATAACGCTGGGAAACAAGAAAATGTGAAATTTAAGCGCATTTTCAAATGACGGTTTGTGAATTGATCGATTTATAAGAGCTTCACAAGGAAACTGTCACCTAGGCTTTTAATACAGTGTTTCTCTCTTCATTATATTAATGAATTCATTACAATATGGATATGGAGGGGGTATAGGGGAATAGGCCCTGTTGCTTGCTGGCTCAAAGATGGGACGTGATTAAATACTGCATGGTTTTGAGATTATGTACATAAAACAGATTTATATTCTCTTACAATTAAGTATACACATCAAAAAGCACATCGACGGGAATAAATCATGTATATTCTAATTATTTTGGTATTCACTTTGTAATGGCAATTCACAACACTTTCATCGCAAATTTACAAATCTTTTTCACAAGAGTAAATGAGGTGAGGACAAGCTGAACGGAAAGTTCCATTATAAGTCTGGTTGGTTGGTTCTTCGTATGATGGCGCTCCTCAATCTCTTCAGACAGAGTCCTTTATTACAGTGTTTGGCAACTCGGCTCCAGTAGGGCACAACATGGCGCATATTGCTTTGTTAGGCAAGCACAATACAAAAGAAATTGCTCCATTTTGTAACCAACTGAAACCGAGTTGGCCAAACTAAATAAAGGGCTCTGTCTTCAGATTAGCGACTTTGGGTAAAGATGTTAATAGTGGTCATCATTATTATGGTAAAATGTTAGTATTCATCTCCTAAGTTAGACAGCTGTCAGTCGTGATTATTCGTAATTATTCGCTATAATATCAATATACACAATCAATCAATCGGGGGAAAAAGAACAGAAAGAAAGACAAGGCATTAGCGATATTGTGTCTCGCCCACTTGATAACTAGAAATATCGCGATCTCCGTTGCCATGCAACAGAATTGTATTCAAAGCGCATTGTGAAATATCTGCCATAGAATGCAACATCCCATAAAATTTGAGAAGGGCTATTTCATGAAATGCTACTCCCTTTCACCTGCTTCCCCTGCACCTACTCCCATCCCCTTTGATATGAGTAACATTATTGCATTGATATTTTACATGTGTGAAGGTAAAATGTGTTTGTGGTTGCAGTCTAGCTGAGGGCTCTAGATGATTTGTACAATGTAGTGTCATAATGAGCTTATTATTTAGAGAAAACAATCAAGAGAACAGAGTTTCTTACAGAAGAAGAGTTAGTGAGTAAAATCTTTTATGGCAAATTGAATAGTGCATATAACAGAAACAATTAAAAAAAAAGCATGCATAAAATTGAAGAGAACACTAAACACAAATCACAAAGGTTTAGTTGAAAAGTGAGTGACGGTTGCAAAGTTATCTGTCATAAGAGAGTCTTGCAGGTAAACATTAACGTTTGACCTGAAATGACCTTTGACTTCACCATGTGACCTCTGAAGGCACCATAACATGAATATACCTCAAGTGCATTTATTACCCAAGTTTGTTTGCCACTGCAGCAACATTTGCAGAGTTATGTGTCATAAGATTCTTGCAGGTAAACTTTAAAACGTTAAAGTTTACCTGCAAGACAGATAACTTTGCAACTGTCTCTCACTTTTCAAACAAACTTGGGTTGTAGATGTACTAAGGGGATTTGCATGTTATGGTGCCATCGGAGGTCACATGATAAGGTAAAAGGTCATTTGAGGTCACATGTTAAAGTTTACCTGCAAGACTCTCTTACCCTCAAGTGACCTTTGACCTTATCACGTGACCTCCGACGGCACCATAACATGCAGATCCCCTTAGTACATCTACAACCCAACTTTGTTTGAAAAGTGAGAGACAGTTGCAAAGTTATCTGTCATAAGAGAGTCTTGCAGGTAAACTTTAACGTTTGACCTGAAATGACCTTTGACCTTACCACGTGACCTCCAAAGGCGCCATAACATGAATATACCCCAAGTGCATCTATCACCCAAGTTTGGTTGCCATTGCAGCAACAGTTGCCAAGTTACGCGTCATAAGAGAGTCTTGCAGGTGAACTTTCACATTTGTGACGGACGGACGACGGACGGACGGACGCCATTTGGATCCCTTAAGCCCAGCGCACACCTTACGATCCGACTGGCTCACGACTGGTCCACGACTGGCCTTGACACCGCACATCTTGCGATTCCAGACCCATCCGACTACTCTGTCTGCGACTTGCGCATGCGCTCTTTTTGCATGCCTGACGTCATATCAATACTGCTGTCTGATTGGCTGGAAGATGGATTAAGTCTGCGATCTCTAGCGATCCAGTCGTGAAGATTCGACTTGTCAAATCCTTCCAACTGGCCTTCCGACTGGCCTTCCGACTGGCCCCTGACTGGTCTACGACTCACGACTGACCAGAACTGTGACGTCACATCTCCTCTCACTCAGTCGTGGACCAGTCGTGAGCCAGTCGGATCGTTAGGTGTGCGCTGGGTTTTAGTCTCGCCACCACCTCTGGTGGGCGAGACAAAAAGGGGAGTTAACTGCAATTGCTCATGGAAAAACCGCAAATAATTATGTTTTTTCAACAAATATAATTGGTATTTGTCATAGGTATTTGTTGTGACGATGAAGTTAAGAGGCCGCTATTCGACCAAAGCTTTTTTGTTTCCTGATTGAAAGTGGAAAAAAAAACAAAACCACCCAGCATAATGCTCAACCAAGGGAACATATCAGCGAAAATGAAGACAGAATTATAGTGGGTGAGGAAGAGTGATGCATTATCGTCTTTGAATTTTAAACGGCCAGTACAGAACTGGCTCACGACTGGTCCACGACTGGCCTTGACACCGCACATCTTGCGATTCCAGACCCATCCGACTACTCTGTCTGCGACTTGCGCATGCGCTCTTTTTGCATGCCTGACGTCATATCAATACTGCTGTCTGATTGGCTGGAAGATGGATTAAGTCTGCGATCTCTAGCGATCCAGTCGTGAAGATTCGACTTGTCAAATCCTTCCAACTGGCCTTCCGACTGGCCTTCCGACTGGCCCCTGACTGGTCTACGACTCACGACTGACCAGAACTGTGACGTCACATCTCCTCTCACTCAGTCGTGGACCAGTCGTGAGCCAGTCGGATCGTTAGGTGTGCGCTGGGTTTTAGTCTCGCCACCACCTCTGGTGGGCGAGACAAAAAGGGGAGTTAACTGCAATTGCTCATGGAAAAACCGCAAATAATTATGTTCTTTCAACAAATATAATTGGTATTTGTCATAGGTATTTGTTGTGACGATGAAGTTAAGAGGCCGCTATTCGACCAAAGCTTTTTTGTTTCCTGATTGAAAGTGGAAAAAAAAACAAAACCACCCAGCATAATGCTCAACCAAGGGAACATATCAGCGAAAATGAAGACAGAATTATAGTGGGTGAGGAAGAGTGATGCATTATCGTCTTTGAATTTTAAACGGCCAGTACAGAACCTTTATGCCAGAACGCGACATGGCAAGTGCCTGAATACAAGAATACTGGTGCTTCATAATTTCAACTTCCTCTTCCATTCTTTGTCTAACTCTCCTCCTCCTCCTTGCCTCTTCATTTTTCCATCTCTCCCTCGTTCTTTTCTTCTTCTTCTTCAAAATTCCAGATAGAGCATAGGTTATGTAGTTATCTTCATAATTCGATATACCAACATCAATCATGTACTCCTGTGATTATACAGATTGAAATTTTCATTAGTTGTACATAGAACATGTTTCTTATAGGTTATGAGGCTGCATCGAAATAGTCACCCCATTTGACCCTTTAAAGTTACTTAGACCATCCTTCTCATTCACAAAATACTTGTCAGACTGAACATAGCCATCGGGGTAGCCCCCAGGGCCTCCCAAAAGGGCCCCAAAGTCGGGTTGATTTCACCTCATCTAACATATGCACACAATTTTGTCAGGAGGAAGTTGTATAACATATACATTACCAAAACACAACTGACAAAATTTTTCCATCGGGATGGGTTGTCAGATGGCCCCTAAAAATGAAGAAAAAAGGCCCGTGTACCAAAGTTTATCAGAAGGAAGAGTATAGCTATACATTCCAAAAATATAAAAACTGACCAGTATTTCCTTCAGGAAGGGGGTCTAACACTTCCCAGAAAAAATACCAAAGTGCCCTTCAACTTAATCCCCCACTTTCTATTATTACCTGTGTCCCCTTCCCCCCCCCCCCCCCCCCCCCGTCTCTCTCTCTCTCTCTCTCTCTCTCTACTCATGTTACAAAACAAATGTAAAATACTGGAGGATAGGTATACATTTTTACAAATCAATTTTTATTTTTCTCCCACTGATGTTGTCTACAAAATCCCCAACATTATACCCTACCAGTGCATTTGATTCACAATCCTAGTTAATTCTTCTCAACATACAACACAACTTACTAGAACATCTATACATTCAACACAGTGCTTCATTTGGCATTTACAAATTGTTGAGTAACATTCTAAATAATCTCAACATACCATAGTCAATGAGAATATTCAATCATTTACACACAAACAAACATGCATTATCTCTATACATTGTATATGTATATGGTTATTTCTTACAATGTGTCTACTTTAAACTACTATGGAAAAGAAAAAAAATAATAAAACAAACATAAAAATTGGTAACTAAGAGCCTTCTACAAAGCAAAACTAGTCACTATCAAGTGCATGATATTTACATCCCTTTGTTCACATTTTTTTTTTCACTGTTTTTTTTTTCTTTTTCAACAGATTACTATCATACTTGGTTTGTTAATTTTTACATTAATTCTTATGAATTCTCTTTCAAGCTGGATCATTTAAAACAAGATAAAACCATATGAATTGACAGTAATTTGCTGTTCGTGTATCATACATACACACATATTATTAAATATCATAATACAACATGACAAACACACAATGGTGCACCTTAATAAGAACACTTGAAATTTTGCTGCAATTTACATTATAAAACAGGATGATCATACTTAACTTATATCTTTACTTTGACACTGATAACCAGTAAGCTGCAGCAATGTCTATTTCTTAAAAGAACAATTACTTCATCTTAGTATTTCAAAGAAAATCATTTCCACTCTTAGAAGGTGATATACTTACTATACTACATGAATTCTGTGTAAACATGATATTAGCAATACATACTTAATGTTCCAGCTTCTTACCCACATTTAATACCTGCAAGTATTCATCACAGGGGCCTAACTTACCCTATACATGCAAGCTTGTTTTACACAATAACCTCAGGGTCAACTACTGGCAGACTAAATCTAATATAACTCATGACAGTACTAAACTAATTCAAGAAATAATTCAATATGGGATTAAACTAGAGCAAGGCACAAAAGGAGGAATCCTGAGATGGTGTTATTCTGGGCATAGAAAACAGATGATGAAGTGAGCTGATTAGTATCTAGGTACATACATACAATCTGATAGTTAGTCTGAGCCATATGATCGTTTATAGCAAACAGATGATGAAGTGAGCGGATTAGTCTATTGGTACATACATACAATCTGATAGTTAGTCTGAGCTGCAGGATCATTTATAGCAAACGGATGATGAAGTGAGCGGATTAGTCTATTGGTACATACACAGAAGCTGAAAGTTAGTCTGAGCCATATGATCATTTGTAGCAAACGGATGATGAACTGAGCCGATTAGTCTATTGGTACATACACAGAAGCTGAAAGTTAGTCTGAGCCATATGATCATTTGTAGCAAACGGATGATGAAGTGAGCTGATTAGTCTATTGGTACATACACAGATTCTGATAGTTAGATGGATCGTTCCCAGGTAACAGTTCTAAATATACAAAGAAAACATTAATTTCCTGTAAATACTGCAAGCCTATGAGCTTTGTGACATGAAAGAAGTACTGCTCTGAAGAATGTTAAAATTTCAATTCAATATGGATGTATACAATTTAAGAACAGCTTGCAAAAGCAAAATACAGAGAAAATAATGTATACATTACAACATTGCAGACTACCTAGCATACTACCATTGATGTTAAAACATAGTTCACACAACATGCTGAAAACCATCTGAGCACCCCCCCCCCCCCCCCCTCCCACCAACCAGGAATCATAACAAGCCATACCAGTTAGCATAGCATGACTTACATTTCTACATCTCATTAGACACAAATAAGTGAGTACACACAGGGGTATACAGTGCATGCACCTAATTCTCTTCATCCCAAGCCTACTTGCTATTCATTCACATGTGAAGTGGTTTGCACTTTGATGTGGTGGTTAACTGCATCATGTGTGAAGAAAGCTTCACTGAACTTTTGATGAGTCTTCATACACTTGCTATGTATTACTTCACATTCAAACAATTTAGTATTAGGTGCTTCCATCATGAAAGGGTTATCATCATCTTTGTATGATATTGCTTAAGAAAGAAAAAATACTCAATGTGGATAAAATGTGATTGTCAATTTATTCCCATAAATGTAAACATGTTGTAAATCTCTTAGGTGGTCATGTGACCTGAATAGAATGCTATTAACTACCTATCCCTTTTTGACATGAAAACAAGTTACTTACAACATTGTTCATAGGCTCACTATTAACATACATATAATCATCAACACCCAACATAATTGCTCACACTGACAACTGTCCGTATCAATGAATATACAGTAAACTTTCTCATCTTGTATCATTCATAAATCATTTGAATGCCAGCAATAAATCATTGTCTGTATGGTCCAGTGCTATCAACTCTTTCACTGACGGTATGTTTTTTTTTAGGCAAGTTAAGACTTGTAATTCATATATGATCACCATATTACCTTAATATCATATTCAGTGACCTAGGCGGTAGGATTAGTATGGCATATGTGATCAGTTCAAAGCAGTGGAAATTCCTGAAAACATGCATCAAGAAATACAGGATTATAGAATATCACTCCATGTATAAGGAGATTGATGTCATGGGAACTACAGCACATAAACATATATATTTACCATTCAACTTCCATGCCATATAGCAAAGTTCAGGTGATAAGGTAAGTTTCTATATTCAAACATTTTATGCCACATGGATATATGTTTCAGTGTGGAAATTTAGATGGGTCTGCAATATAATCCCTAAACATAAATAAAAATCCATTTCAGTATAAATATCATAATGCAGACAATCTTGACTGTGATTTGACAAGGGAGTGATGTCAACATTACACTGACCAATCAGAGTAATCTACATATATCATCAGTCTGCTTTCATATTGCTATTATTTCATAGGGTCATCTAGGTTTTTAACTCTACAGAATGCTTATACCTCTAATGAATTCCAATCAAAGTTTGAGGTATATATTGCAAATATTTTCTCAGAGAAGCCAGTAAATTTTGTTCTTCTCAAATAATTTTATTAATATAACCATATAATCTATCTGTATTTTGTATTTTACGCCTTGTATTTACAGAAAAATCCAAAAATACCCTTTGTCAACAGACGTTCCATGCACTTTTCCTACTCATTCTTCTTTCTGTACATAGTACAGACATCCATTTGGTACTATGTAACAGAGCAATACCTTTCCATATCTCACTTCTCTCAAGTCCTCATAGTGTGTGACTTGTCATATATTACATCTGTTTGATAATCTCTATTCATTGATAACCTGGTTGTATGTATCCTGCTTGTGTTGAGTTAGGATATACCCCTGCTGATGCTCCTCCTTGTTGTTGCATCATATAACCACCTTGTCCTCCTCCGCCTCCTCCTCCATTATAACCTCCCATGTATCCACCTTGCATCATTACACCAGGGTTCCTGAAACACAAATATCATCAAGTTATTAAGCTCCTCCATTATAACCTCCCATGTATCCCATTAAACCAGGGTTCCTGAAACACAAATATCATTAAATCATTAAACTCATCACACGATATTTATTCAAACAAGATAAATGCATCTGCATCTCCTATACAGTCCTGACTTTATTGTTAACTTTATTGCTCAAATTTTTCTTGAATTACTGTGATGACCAGAATAAAAAACCCTATAACTACATGTTGTTTGACCTCCGTGACCTTTCAACTTTGACCACTGTACCCCCAAATCAAATCAGATTGGTCTTCCTATGGTGATGTATACTAGCTTTGAAGTTCATACTTTAAATAGTTGTGAGATTTATAAGGCTAAAACCCGATATTTCAGAAATGACCTCTGCAACTTTTTGATCTTTCACCTGTATACCCCCAAATCTACTCAGATCATCTTCCTATGGGAATGCATGATAGCACCAAGTTTGAAGTTCATAACTCAAGTGGTTTTAATAATACATTAACAATGCTAAAACCTCTAACTTGGAAATTGGCTTCTGTGACATTTGACTTTTGACCTTTATCGATTCATTTTTTCTCTTCTATGAGATTATGGGTGTGTAACATAAAGAGATACAATCAATCTTACAATCAATTGTATCTCTTCAGTACATGGTTTGCCATAGACTTACGATTTATATCAATCGTAAGATTGATTGTATGTTTTATGTTACACCCCCCAAATCTGATACAAATTGTTAGGTCCTTTTCTGTATACACTGTAGTATGTTTGAATGTAATTATTGTTTAAGGGAGTAATCTTGGTTAGCATTATGCTATTATGTTAGTTCCTTTCACCAGCCTATGTACTGTATCTCTGTTTGTTGTATGCATTTGAAATTTGGTAATAAGTGATTAATATATCAATAATATATTAACATATCAATATAAATAATATATCAATAAATATACCCTAAAATTTATTCAGATCTTCTTTCTATGATATGGGATACTGATGACAACTGTTAGGTTACAGTTTGGGATGAATCTTAGTTCAAGGTAAAGCTTAGGGTTATGACTATAGACATATTAATTAATGTACTAGACAAAAAGCAGCATGCTTGGATATCATTTCGTAAATGGCATTAGGCCCCGCCTTTTTCGGATCATTTGAAGGGGGCGATAAGCACCCATTATCGCCATGATATTGATAACACTATTGCATTATTCATATTGCGCGTATCAGTTTTATTGCGACACTTTGATTTAATGAACATTTGTTGTGCATGTTTTGTGCATTTATTGCACATGCGGTAAGCTGATGGGCATAATGTTTCATAATGCATACAAACAAGTGCTACTAGTTGGAAGCATCTTACAAAATGAATTATTCATTTTTGATCATGAATATTTGATGGGTGCTTAGGTAGGCCTTCTAATGGATCCGGACAAAATGGCAGAGCTTTAGGGGCCTGGTTATGACTTACTGATAGTATCCATATTGCTGGTTTTGTGGCACGCCACCCATGACATACTGCTGACCACCCATGGGATACTGCTGATAACTATATTGACCAAACTGATTGTAACCTTGCTGCTGCTGTGGTGCTTGTTGTTGATAAAATTGGCCTACTCCTTGTTGTAACTGCAACTGTTGGGACTAACATAAATGCAAAATGGAAAAAACATCAATGCTTGCTTCACACAGAGGCAATGCTAGATTGACCTTGGGTCATATGTAAACATCTTGGGCTGACATAAAAGGCATTACATTTATCAGCGATATAACAACAATACATACTTGATGCTCATCTTTCAATGCTAATAATAGTCTTCAGCACAGATTTTCTCAGATCCATTTTACTTGCTATCTTTATCAACTAGCCTTTAACAAAGTGGTAATGTCATGTACTTCATAGTATCATTAAAGCTGACATGATAAAGAGGTATTACCAAACTTGTTTAGGATTAGGTGCTCTTTGAAGGTTTCCATGGTGAGATGGACAATGAATGAGATTTACTGAAAACTTTGCATGATCGATTTTCAAAAGGAATGTTACTCTTTCTTGGAATAGAACCATTTCTACAAAGAACTGAAGTTTAAAAATTCCATAAAACAATGGTATTCTTTTATAGAACATCAACTGTCATTGGTTCTCTTTGTAAACCCTACACTCTGGATGATCTACATACCCTGTCCTTACTTGATGACAAGCTTACCTGAGCCTGAGGCTGCTGAAAACTAGATGAATCACTACTCTCTTTCCCCCAGGAACATTTGACTACATGACCTTCAATATGAGATCCATGCACTGATACTATAGCATTGGTTGCACTCTCATGATTTGAAAATCTGCATAAAAGACACAAAAAAACAAATACAACATGAGCCTCAAATGACAAGCATAAACTTGCCATATATTCTAGTCCTGTTACTTCTATACATAGGCATTCTGATCTTTTCCACAAAGGCAGCACCTTACAAAAATCAACTGAAGGATAAGCTCATGGATTCAAGCACATACAGTAACATTTTAATAGAATGTTGGGAAAGAATTTTAACTCTAACCCAAATTCATGAAAGAGGTTTATTTTCAACCATAGTCTAAACCATGGTATAAATCTCCACCGAGGAATAAAATAAGTATAAGTAAGCATATATAAGCGCATTATTGTCCGTCGACTGGACAAGAGAACATGTACATACTACATTTGTGGATGTTTAAACTATGGAATAAATTCAAATCATGATATAAACATAAACCTCTTTAATAAGTAAGCATACATGAACGCATTGTCGATTGAACAGGAGGACATGCGCATACTATGCTTGTGGAGGTTTAAACCTTGGTCTGAATGTAAAACCCTTTCATGAATTCAGGCCTAACAGTTTGGGGAGACTATGCCAGCAGGGTTCTCACTAGAAAAAAATCTACACACGGTTCCCACTCTGCACAAAGCGTGGAAGTTTCGGAATTTTTACGGAATAACATCTAAAGTTGGGTGTGGCGGCAGTATATGCTATAGTAAAAGGATGAAAAATACTTCTTGGTAAGCAGGAGTTGTCTACTAATGGCATAAAAGTAAAAATACATTGCCAAAAAGCAAAACAATCTGTGACATTTATCATTATTGTTAGGAATATATACTCCAATATTTTTTTTACCCTTGTTGCCATGCATGGTGCAGCAATTTCACACATGGTTCTTCCTTGTCTGAAATCCTTTATGCATGGTATTGGAACCATGGGTGTTATGTACTGGCGAGAACCATGTATGCCAGCACTCCTCTACAGAAATTTGTCCGGAATCATCTTCAAGATTTTGTAATACCACAGAATCTAAACATGCAATCTACAATTTAAACAGTGCAACATAATTATACAGATATCTACGGGATCTCTTTTTTTTGTACCTTTTAAAAAAATTTTCCATTGAATAATATACGAATAGTGCATGATCTATCATGTACTATACTAGATTACGTGCACAACAAATACTAGATTATCCCGAGTGCAGTAGGTAAAATAGACCTGCACGAGGGATAATGGAGTTCATTTAGTCCACTAATGGTGCATCAATAGAACATGCACTATTTGTTATAGTAAGGCTGCGTTCAAGCGACCACTTTTCACCCTAGAATCACGGTTTTCAAAGATGTTTAGTTTAAACCACGGTTGCGTTAAATCGATTTTTCGCAGGTCGTAAAAATAAACGTCTTTCAAAACGCAAACATGAAACGCTGAAAAAGGTGCGTTTTGAATCATTATTC
Source organism: Echinometra lucunter (assembly GCA_029962745.1). NCBI lineage: Eukaryota > Metazoa > Echinodermata > Echinoidea > Camarodonta > Echinometridae > Echinometra > Echinometra lucunter. The sequence continues at coordinate 273,902 of CM057159.1, forward strand.
TGCAGAACCATGGTCGCTAAAAATCGATTGAACGCAACGGAGATCTCAATCATAATTCTATTGTTGTTTTCACACCAAAGTTTGAAGAAAGATAAAACAAACAACATACAGAAAGCTAGAAAAGAAGATAGAAGGAGAAAACAAAGAATAATATAAGAAGAGATTGAAAGATAAGGAGATAGAAGGAAAAACATAGAATAACAGGGAAAAAAAAGAAGATAGAAGAAGAAAACAAAGAATAACATAGGGAAAGATGGACAGAGAAGAAGATAGAAGGAAAAACAAAGAATAACATAAGGAAAGACAGAAAAAAGATGGGAGAAAACAAAGAATAACAAAAGAAACGATTGAAAGATAAGATGGAATGAATAACAAAGAATAACATAAGGAAAGACGGAAAGAAGAAGATAGAAGAAAACAAGAATACATAAGGTAAAGATGGACAGAAAAGAAGATAGAAGGAAAAACAAAGAATCACATAAGGAATAGATTGAAAGAGAAGAAGATAGAAGAAAATAAAGAAAAAATAAGGAAACATGGAAAAGTAGTTAGGAAAAAAACAGAATTATACAAGAAAAGATGGGAAGAGAAGAATAACAAGGAAGATAGAAAAAAGGTTAAAATAAATGACATAAAGATAAAAGAAAAATTAGAAAAAACAAAGATAACATAAGAAAAAGATGGAAAGAGCGTTGATGAAAAATCGCTTGAACGCTCTCTCGCAGTAGCTGTGTTTTGTAATAGCGTTTTGATTTGTGATTCATGTTTGTGATTCTAGCTTCAAAAAATCGCTTGAACGCACCCTAAATAGACCCCTAACCCCTGACGTTAGAAAGTATACCACATTTTCAAGAGTAGTTTGGTAAGGCTTTCTAGGTTACCTATCTAGCTTCTCTCAAAAGGGTGCTGCTAAAACAATGGTAATAACAATGGGTATGTGCAAGATACTTTTGACATGCAATCCCATACATTTTTGTACGCGCCCAACCATACAAAAAAGGTAGTTATAGTGCAAGATCGTGCACTACTTTGCGCACATCACAGGATGCAAATCTAACCAATCATAAATCGTATCATACATACACTATTTACTCTGTCAAAATATTTGACAGGTCTTTAATATATGATTCTGAGTGAATAAAAGTTATGCTGTGTTCAGGACATGAATCCTAACTCTGTTGGCATAAAAACCAGGGGGGTGTTTCATAAAGCTGTTCGTAAAGTTACACATGACTTTCCAAAATGACTTTATAAACGACTGGAATGCGGAGTGCCACATAGGATGTCCAAAGTTCTTCCTGAGGTTTGACTGCATTTCCCACAATCTCAATTAAATTGTGGAAAAAATATACTTTGCAATAAAAATGTTTGTAAACAATACTAATGTTAATCTACATCTGCATATTTCACCTTTAGCTGATGCGATTTATAATGATCGAGAATCCCATTTGGCTTGCCATATTCAAGTGGTTCGTAAAGTCATTCGTAACTTTGCGAACAGCTTTATGAAACACCTCCCTGGACATGAAATAACAGCCAGTATTTTATCTCACCTAACGAAAGCATAGGCTTTCTCTGGAAATGTCCTGACTTCTTGAATAGCACCAAAAGGTTTAAACACCTCTCGGAGTACTTCCTCTGTCAAACAACACAGGGATAAACAATCATTAATATACATGCAAAAAATACTTGAAGGTAAAAAACTAAGGCTTCTGTGGATATCCAATAACAAAGTAAACTAGGCTTGTACTTATATCATAACAATTATCTTCATATCCAAGGGTGATTTATTTCATCTTGAATAAAATCTGAGATTTTAAGTCAGTGTGATGAAACAACCTTAATATATTTCAAAATTAGCATTCTGAGATTCATTTTAGTGAGATTTTATGTCATCTAAGACATGCTTATCAATGATTCAGTGACCATTAAGAAACCGACTCTCACCTTGCTCAGCCAATTAAAAATTGCTCTCTATCAATAGGTGAGGCAAGAGTGAAAAATGCCTTAGTTGTACAAATTACACTACACTAGCATAAAGGTACAAGTGCGTTTGTGTCCAGGATTTCCTCGAAATTTAATTTTTCATTTTCATGATTTTCAACACAGCCTCCTGATTGTGCATCATTCAAGGACTATATTATTCAACAAAATCTTTAAATCCAATTTGATCATCCTACAAGGAAATTTTGCTTGAGTAATACAGTTTAATAACCCATTCGTGACAGGAATTATTTAAAGCCTAATTTGATCAGCTTTTATTCTTCAAATTGGCAACACCAACATTTTTATTTTATTGCTACATTTTATTTATAAAACGTCATGTATCAGAAATGAATATAAATCAACAGAAATTATGTTAAGGTCAAAAATTGCCAATTGGAAGGATTTAATGCTTATTTTCCTTAAAAAATTTTTCAGCATCAAACAATGAATAATGATGCAACCAAAGTGGGCACAGTTTGTGTAGAATCTTTTGCTCTCTCTGCTCTGTATTTGGTATGATTTTTAGGGCTTTGCATTAAAAGATATTAGGCCAAACCACAAAATGTGGACTTCTGTCACGAGTGGGTTAATAAGACCAGCAGCAAATGTGTCTAGAATTACTGACATCAGGGGCATCTGAGAGATAAAGTAGCTCCTATCCTATTTTAAGTTTTATTTCATCTTTACTTAAAAGTAAGATGGACATAAGTGTAAAAGCTGGGAATATCAAGTCCATACATTGTAGCTGTAATAGGTAAATGTGAGGTAAAAACCGAGGGAACTTAAAAGATAAAATATAAGATAAAAAGTGGTCTCAGAATACCTATTTATTTCAAAGATAAAATGAAATATTCGAGAGATAAAATGGTGCTCAGAAAACCACCCTCATGTATGTACATGCAACTCTAATCACTAGTGGTTAGAAAATAATATCAAAAATGTTTATGACACAATCTGAAATGTGGTTTGTCCAAGATGAAAAACTCAACTAAGCTTAATGAAAGATGAACCAGAAGGAGAAACCTCCATTCCTTTAATCTATTCCATCACGGATCTCAACTGCTTTTGACCTCCTTCCCTCCCCCTCCCCCCCCCCCCCCAAAAAAAATGCCCAACTTATCAAAAATTCCCAAAACATCTTAGATCTTGGTTTTATGTTCTACAAATATTCCAAGAAGGAACTGAACTGGAGTTGTACTTGTGGGTGTTCATTAATTTCTGGTGGCATGGATTAGGCATAGACTGATTGCTAGGTTGCTTCCTATCAGGCCTAACCCAATGGAGGTGGGAATTGTGATGGGTGATGCTAATGGCTGCAAATCTATTTTTAATCTTTACAAAGTCATAGTATACTTGTAATAAAGAAAGCTGGTTTGCCGCATGAGAATCCTTGAATTATTATTATCATTATTATTATTATCATTATTATTATCATTAGTATTATTATCATTATAGTATCATTATATTATTATCATTATTATTTCATTATTATTAGTATTATCATCATTTGAGGAATGGCAAAGAAAACACAGAGACAAAACCTCACAGAGTAAAGAACCCTATCAAACAACAATCTCATGTCGGTTGGAATGGACAATGCCAGACTACACAAAATAGAAAAGATACAAGTTTCTAGAAAGATCAGAAAAGAAATGGGAAAGTTTACCTGTGAATTTGAACTGAAGACCACCTACATAGACAGTGCAGTTTAGGACTTGTCTCATTGAACACTTGTCATAGTTCTTGGCTGAAATAAAAAAAACAAAAATCAGCATAAAGTAATCAATATTTTAATATGCCTTAGTTACAAGATATATGACATAACAAAGTACAGATAATGTAGGAATGAAAATAACAGATTTTATGAATAAACACATATTCAAGAAAAATTCTTTGAAATATCAGGTATCTTTCAAATGTTCCTACTGATCAAAGAAAAAAACCCCACATAAAAACATAGCTTTTATAATATACACCAAAGTGATAACTGACAGACTATGAAGTAAATCTAAACAATGTTAACTTTCAATATCTAGCAAAATATATAAATTCTAATTAAGCTCTGGCGGATTCAATAATATTTTTTCACTGGCATTAATCCATCAACCAAGCTGTAATATTCACATTAACAGAGAAGAGGTAAACAAATAGACAAATTCTGCTTTCTTGGGAGGTTTGATTACCTCAGATGGAAGGTGTGATGTAGAAGTAAAGAAACAATTGCACTTGCAAAAGAGTCATTTACCAAATAAGAAATGTGTTAGCAATAGAACCTAAAGATGACCACTAAAATTCAGGTTCTGAAGTGCTATGTATGGTCCTGTCCTCTGACATTATAAGGAAAAGACAAACTTCAGTTTGTTGGGCATATGATGAGAAGAGAAGGCACAGAAGTAGCATACTGACAGGAAAACGTGAGAGAAAGAGAAGCAGAGGAGGCAGCACATAAAATACTTGAACAAGTTCATTGGGCTGATTGGTAACAGTAGTAACAGCACATTACAAATAACCAGAGATAGATGTAGATGGAAAAGCGTTGATTGCCAATGTCTGGAACAGACAGGCACCTAGCAAGAAGCAAGAAAGCGAGCAATCATTATTTTCCTTGTATATAATGAAGCTTGATAGTAAAGAACATACCTTCAATATTAAGTGGTTTTTGAGATGTTGGTTTCCTAGTAGCCCAACCTGTACGGATTGGTTCACATACGCAGGATACTGTGGTAGGATGGCAACCATTCATCTCTTTGATGGCATAGTTGAGCATCCTAAAATAAACAACACACAAACAAATAAATAGCATTAAGAACTATTAGCAGTATACCTCATTAAAAATGCATGTTCAATGCAAAAATGACAATGATTATGAGATGATGATGATGATAATGATGATGATGATAATGGTGATGATGATGAAAATGGTGATGACTATGATTGTGATGATGATGAAAATGGTGATGACTATGATTGTGATGATGATGGCACCCTCCCCATGCCGGAAAAGATCAGCTGATTTTCATAATCCCCCCAACCCCTATCACCGTCCCAAACAACAAATATCATTCAAAACTAACACCATTCAAAAGTGCATCAAAATGCAGATTATCGTTATGTCTCGCCAAAGGACATTAGTGCCTACGAAGGTATACCTCATCAACTAACAATGTAAGATCGCAATTTCTAACAAACATAGAAAAAAGTGCAACTCATTCCAATCTGAACACCCTTCAAGACGAAGATGAAGAGGAAGCTAAAATCCTATGATTTAGGCCAAGTTTACCAAATGAGTTGGATTCGATAGCATGCCATTCAGGCCATTTTGAAGGGGACAAAAAGGGCACTTGCTTCATCTTCCATATAACTATATCTCTGTAACTGCTGGACCAAAGTGATAGTGGTGTATTTAGACAGGAAAAGTTCCCACAAGAATATGGCCATAATATTAACACAATCAAAATGAACAAACATTCAACATTTTCTCTGTCTAATGAAATAGGCGTATTTATATGTCAAACTTACTTTGGCAAAAAAAAAAATTGCACACAAAATTCAAGGTGAATGTGATCATCCATGGCTACATATAGGGGTACATTTTTTTTCAAATATCATGATAAGACGTTGTTTTTTATTTTTATTCTACTATTTTGATGGGAAGTTTGACAGAGCTCTTACATGTAGTCTTCTAGAGATGACTGCTCAGTGCTCCTGATATTTTTTATACTGTTTAGTGCTGTCATCGACAACCTTTTGTCGCCAAGCTTGTGCAATAATAGTGTATTTTGATGGAAGGCGAAAAGGTCGACAAAGATTCTATGATGGGCGCAAGGAATTAACCCTCATAACGTTAGAGTACTAATAGAAGCTTGGCTGCTCTTTAACACATGCACTTTGCAAATGCAAACGGTACGGAAATGTAAAATCAATGATGTATTTCATCAGTGCATACTGTACATGCGCGCGATCAATTGCCAATTTGAAGACAGGAATCATTGCACCGGTCCAATGTAATATAGCTACTGCGAGCACTAGTAAACTAACCACAGTATTTATCAAAGACATTTAAAATATCTTTATTTATCCTCTTCAACTTTACGATCTTCAAATTGGTGCCAAGAGTTGCCAATTTGACGACGGGAATTATTGCACCGTCAATGTAACAATAAACATACATACTGCGTGCACTCCATACCACACCACCGTATTTGGCCTGTAGAAAGTACAATTGAACGATATTCAAATTGGCACACAAATATTGTCAATAACTTCAGTTTGTATGAGCATGCACGAACAGAGCTTTTTCCCCATAGAAAAGCACAGGAATCGCCCCCCCGCCAGCGAACATCTTCCATGTGTTGAACGTAACTGAAGTAACGACATTTTTTTTGTCATACGTTCGCACGTGTGTACATCCATGTATGTGACTAGGCTGACCGACTAGCTAGAGCTCCATCATACGTCCCCACAATATGAATTTGAAGCCTTGTGAGTACAATTGTCTTTGCTGCAGGTTAGCAGCAACTGCACTCGCTACAGCTTCAAGAACCAGTACGTAGTACACGTACAATTGATTGATGGAGTCCGAGTGTACACTCGAATTGCCAAAATAATTCCAACCATGACTGTCGACAATGTGTCGTCGTCGGCTAGAATTTAACACAACATGTCGACAAAAGATTTTTTCCTCGATGACAGCACTGATACTGTTTCATATACACCAATCTCTCTGACAGAGTTCATACACTTATACATTTTCAAAATTCCATGACTTTCCATGACTTCCAGGGCAGAAAAATGCAAATTTCCATGACTCATCGATCACATGTGATGCAAAAATTACATAAGAAGCGCACTGATGACAAGAGTTTCAAAGCTGATCTGAGTGCCATGAATGCAGGGCTGGCCAGAGCGCAAATTTATTAACATGAAAATATCTTGAATAAATGATTTTCCATGACTTTCCAGAAGAAATTGATAAATTCCCTGACTTTCCCTGACTTTTTGCTTCTGGAAAAAAGAATTCCAATTCCCCGACTTTCCAGAAATTCCCTGACCCGTATAACCCTGTCCTGAACTCGTTTTAGGAGATGAAATATCCCAGCTATCAACCAATTCCAACTAATTTGTCAGAGGTAAATTGCTCTATGCACAACAGTATCCATTTCCCTACCTAATATTAAATGATCTATGAATTGCTCATCAATCATTGGGTTCTATGCACTGAGCTATAGGCAGTCATTTGTAACACAGATAATGATATTGGCAATTAGACTAATTAATGCTCTAGAACATGCCTCTGAGATGACTCATAGAAAATAATCATATTGGCCTCACACTGACTAAAAGGCTAATTCCATAGGATATTACCTGCCGCGACACTGGGCAATGATACCTTCCATAACATCACTCTAAAAAATGAAAGTGGTATTATGTGCATTTGAACTGTTTTCACTGGTAGATACCATGCTTTCACTAACATTTGGCAAACACATTTCTCTTAACAGGGACCAGCCTTAAAGCTCATGAACAGTTTGGGTAGTATAAGAAACTGACATGAAATGATTAAGGCATTGGCTAACTTGTGAGTACTGATTTAAAAAAATTCTCAACTAAGATGAACATGTGTATGAGTACTTGTATTTGTACTCAAAAACCCTGAAACCAACCATAATTTGGAATGAAAAAGTGTAAGTTAGACCGCAAAACGGCGATTTTATTATCCTTCGTCTCACGAGACAATCACTAGAGAGGACCACTTTGCTTGAATTGTGAAAATACCGTTAGTGCCTCCCGCCGCGTGATTCGTCCAATACACACAGTAAGGTAAGGTGAGTCATACGCGCATGCGCACTCCGTATGTCTATTCTGTTGCAACCGACCCTCGTGTATTTTCAAACATTGGTCACATTTTGATATTTAAAAATACTTCCTGTGGTAGTAATGCTTTGAAACTTTCAGACTGGTAGTTTTACACTATAACCCTTATGTTTTGTCCCATTTTCAAGTACAAAACAATATTTTCTAATCAAAACAATGTTAACCAATGCCTTTAATCATCTTTAATCCTCAAATTGACAACAACTTTATTTTTTTCTACTCTTACATAGTTTGAAAAAAAAATAAATATGGATATACATAACCAAAATGAATTATAATAGTAAAAAATTGAATCAGAAAATTGCCAATTTGAACACGGAAATAGTGATGATATTTAATTCACTGCATTGCCCCAATTTAAAGAGTTTAATGATTAGTTACACTTAAACTGCTCTAATTCGAGAAGCCTCACCATACAGTGATGGGGAATGGGCGCATCAAATTTGTCCGTGCATTTTCTCTTTTTGCTCATGGTATGATATGTAACTGCCCAACATTCTGGACCAAGAGATACTGCAAAAAGCGTCTCCTAATGTGACACTGTACCTCTATGGGTTAACAGGGACAGAGCCTTAAAGCTCATGAACAGTTAGGGTAGTAATAAGAAACTGACATGAACTGATTAAATGTAGTCTCACATTGTCAGACTAGCATAAAATGATACATACATGTGAGATCATGTGATATTCCATTCATGATTTTGCAGTGATTTGTCAATATCTGAAAGGATCTCAAGATAATGGGCTGTACTTTGCCCTACGCTAGACCAGTGCACCCTGACCGCTTCCAGCACAATGATCACATGCTTTGATAGGCTTGTCACATACATGGAGAACCCTTCTCAAGATATCAAGATAGAGGGCTGTACTTTGGCCCTACGCTAGGACCATGTGCCCTGACCGCTTCCAGCACAATGTCACAGTGCTTTGATATGCTTGTCACATACATAAAAAACCCTCTCAAGATCTCAGATATGGCTGTACTTTGCCCTACGCTAGGACCAGTGCGCCCTGACTGCTTCCAGCACAATGATCACAGTGCTTGATATGCTTGTCACTAGGACCAGTGCGCCCTGACCGCTTCCAGCACAAAGATCACAGTGCTTTGATATGCTTGTCACTAGGACCAGTGCGCCCTGACTGCTTCCAGCACAATGATCACATTGCTTTGATATGCTTGTCGCTAGGACCAGTGCGCCTGACCGCTTCCAGCACAATGATCAACAGTGCTTTGATATGCTTGTCACTAGGGCCAGTGCCACCCTGACCGCTTCCAGCACAATGATCACAGTGCTTTGATATGCTTGTCGCTAGGGACCATGCGCCCTGACTGCTTCCAGCACAATGATCACAGTGCTTTGATTGCTTGTCACTAGGACCAGTGCACCCTGACCGCTTCCAGCACAATGATCACAGTGCTTTGATAGGCTTGTCACTAGGACCAGTGCGCCCTGACTGCTTCCAGCACAATGATCACAGTGCTTTGATTGCTTGTCACTAGGACCAGTGCACCCTGACCGCTTCCACACAATGATCACAGTGCTTTGATATGCTTGTCGCTAGGACCAGTGCGCCCTGACTGCTTCCAGCACAATGATCACAGTGCTTTGATTGCTTGTCACTAGGACCAGTGCAACCCTGACCGCTTCCAGCACAATGATCACAGTGCTTTGATATGCTTGTCACTAGGGGCCAGTGCGCCCTGACTGCTTCCAGCACAATGATCACAGTGCTTTGATATGCTTGTCCGCTAGGACCAGTGCAACCTGACCGCTTCCAGTCACAATGATCACAGTGCTTTGATATGCTTGTCGCATACATGGAACCCTTCGTGGGTTTTACCCACTGTGTGATGCAGTTGAAGTTGTGGAAGGTTTAGATTCCGTGACCCTGGGTATCTAATCTATTTTTTTGCCCATAATCAATTTGATATTCCACTTGAGAAGGAAAAAGACTTCACAGCAGAGTTTTGCTAGTATCCTGCTATTTAATTACTAAAAGAAAGAAAGAAAAAAAGACTCACAAAGAGTTTTGAGAGCTTACCAAAGCCTTATGTGTTATAAATTGACAGGCATTTAAAGTATTTCATGCTTTGATATTTGGTTTTTTTATTTGTATTTCATTTTGTCAGATAACAATGATTCCACAGTTAATGTAATGACAGTACCAATGAAAGAAAATCTCTGTCTACTCTCTCTCAGCCCATAAGACAACACAGAAGACTGATACAAGACAGACAGCCCTAGACAGAGCTGCCAACCCCAATTGGACAAAAATCCTATTCTTTATTTCTTTTTATCCTATTTTCAAGCCCAAAATCCTATTTGTTTCAAATTTTGAAGCATCCAAAAGTACAAAGAATCATTCTTACAAGTTTCAAAAATCCTATTTCAGTGGGAAAAATCCTATTCAGTGTCATATTCCCCTTAAAAATCCTACTAAATAGGATAAAATCCTACTAATTGGCAGCTCTGCCTAGAGACCAACATGTCGGTCTCACAGACCTTCTGAATTTATGACAGTATTTAGACCAACATTCTCCCTCTTTGTACTAAGGCATACTGGTCTAATAGGCTGTTGGTTTCCCTGATTGCTGGTCTACTGGAATGTCTGAATGTAATACCCCTTTCAATATATCGCTGGTCCAGACGTGGTCCAGATATGGTCCGCACTAAGTCATAATATTTTTATTTACTGAACAGCGCGGGCCAAATAGTCCACACTTTTTTAGCTCTGCTTTTATGAGCATCAGGAGCGAACAAATATCGTAGATGAGATTTACGGTTCACCATGTGGTAAGTCCTGAAAGGACTGTGAGTTGGAGAGAGTAGAGAAAGTTGAGGGGGGGGGGATGAGATTTACGGTTCACCATGTGGTAAGTCCTGAAAGGACTGTGAGTTGGAGAGAATAAAGAAAGTTGAGGGGGGGGGATGAGATTTACGGTTCACCATGTGGTAAGTCCTGAAAGGACTGTGAGTTGGAGAGAGTAGAGAAAGTTGAGGGGGGATGAGATTTACGGTTCACCATGTGGTAAGTCCTGAAAGGACTGTGAGTTGGAGAGAGTAGAGAAAGTTGAGGGGGGATGAGATTTACGGTTCACCATGTGGTAAGTCCTGAAAGGACTGTGAGTTGGAGAGAGTAGAGAAAGTTGAGGGGGGGATGAGATTTACGGTTCACCATGTGGTAAGTCCTGAAAGGACTGTGAGTTGGAGAGAGTAGAGAAAGTTGAGGGGGGGGGATGAGATTTACGGTTCACCATGTGGTAAGTCCTGAAAGGACTGTGAGTTGGAAAGAGTAGAGAAAGTTGAAGGGGGGGGGGATGGAAAGGTGAGATAGAATGTTAGAGAGTAGTGAGTATCTTTCCTGAGATTGGGTGAAGTCCTAAAAAGGATTGTAAACCAAATATCAAATATCAAGATATCAAATATCACATGCAAAATAGAGAGCTCTTCTGCTTTAACTAGAAGATGACACCATATCATGTTCAGTTACACTGCAGTTACTCCTGTTTCAACAGATTTATTGAATGGGTCCTCGTAACAGAAGCGCGGTCCGCTGTGAATTACCGAAAGCAAATTTTACCGCTGGGTGTGCACGATTTTAGTGCAGGCCAAAAGTGGAAGAATTATTGAAAATGGTACACTGTTTTAATAGTCTTCAAGCCTTTTAGCATGATCCTTGATGAATTGATGTAGGAAACATATTGCTAAACTTGTCATTGTACTGATATTGTGATGCTTTCATAATTTTTCACCCTCCATCTTATTGGGACTTGTCAACTTTTCTGCAAGTTTTACTAGTAAATTACCTTTTAATCAAAAAAGATTCAAGTTATACATTTCATACTGTCAGTTAAAAATGTGACCTAAAAGAGGGCAAGGTTGGCATGATTCAAATCACAGTTTCATTCATGATTTAAATTGCTTTGTTTTTTTTTAAATCTCTTGATTTGAATAAAAATAAACAAAGAAGTGCATTTTATAAGAAATTATTTTGATGTCGCAAAGTAAAATCACTCAAGAGGAATTAAGCTGTTTCCAAGTGTGAGTTTTCTGTATTCCAAATAATGTCTGACTGACAACAGACCTACAAATTAAACTGTTTCCTTCCTAATAATGCAACATTCACAGTTATCATTCAAAAAATTAAATAAACTTTTTTCATTTGACAAAATTATTCAAAATTTTTGTTCAACTCTGAAAAAAGGAGTACTTTGTAATTCATGTAGAAAGTGAGTTATACCAGTACTGCAAAGTGTAAATGAATTTGACAAAATTACAATATTGAAATACTCGTTCAAAATTTCTTTTTAAAAATGATTTTAAAAATTCAATAAAGCAATAAAAATAAATGATATTGTTTAATTTGATTTAATTTCATTTCATTTTAACTGTAAATACCGCAAGTGGTGCACCCACGGAATTTAACTGAATTATGTATTTATATTTAGGAGCAAGCGCCATGAGTGCCTGAGTTAGCGGATACCGGCACTTTAGAAAACTCCATTATTATTATTATAATTTTATTATCATTATCATTATGTCTGTGATGGGAGCATGAAGGTATATTGGTGATCCTCGCCCGGTGCTTACATCCTTGGTCAAGATGTTTTGCTCATATGTGTCCCTCTCAACTCAGGTGTATTAGATGGGTACCTGGCATTGCTGGGGTAATAATAATTGCAGGGCTCGCAGGAAGAGTAGTAGTAATATTGATATGGCTACCCCAGGTTAAAACCCAATTATTCCTCACAGTGAGTCAGAGGATTATATCGATGTAAATTTTTCTTCTTCTTTCTTTCTCTCTCTCTCTCTCTCTCTCTGTGCCAATGACAATATTTGTGTATATTTTTTCTCTCATATGATTACATATCTAAATAATTCATTCTCGCTGAAATCAAAACATCTGTTTGATTTTCTATTCCTCAAATGATTCCATGTGATTTCTTTTTTTAATCATATGATAACATCCGAATATTTTTATCTGAAATTATATCTGTGAGATCATAATTGATTACTCAACTGTAATTCTTTTAAATTTCTTTCACAAATGATTGCAATTGACTGTTGTTTTTTCTAAAATATTTTCATATGTATGACAAATGGATGTCCAGGAAAGAAACCAACCAGTAGGCATAGTTCAGGTGGCTTGTTCTTGTAACTATTCAATTGCTATAGTTTTAAGATTTCATTTCTAACATATACATGTAGGAAATTAGGTATAACATTATTTTCGGGGGGGGGGGGGAGTGATGTTGCGCTCTTCTTTGTGAGTGTCTTACCTCTTCTTTCTCAAATGACACAAAGCCATAGCATCTGGATTTGCCTGTCTCTGGATCTCTTACTACTCTAGCATCTCTGAAAAACAAACACA